>BGPR01005349.1:22038-42481 GCA_013235015.1 Araneus ventricosus
TATCTATGCGTTATTGATATTTATTTGTTAATGGATTGAATACCTAAATACCACGCATATCAAAAATAAATTTTTATGCGTGGTTTTTGAGAATTAAGTCTCTGTACTCCCAACACAGATATAAGAAGATCTTGTTCGTATTTTTATTGAACGAATAAAATATCTGTATGTAATAAAAGAAAACAGTAAATTCATAAATGAAATTATTGCATTTTTCAGTAAAATTATGAAATATTTCCAAGAATTACATGATATTTTAATCTAACTTAAAAATTCTACTTGAATATGTTCACTTAATGTTTTCGTTTTCATTTTTTAAAAATTTGAACGTCTGTTATTAGAAAGTTTCATAGCGTAATAATGGATCGAAATCTATTCCCTGTGTTTTCGAAGAGGAACTTATATTAATATCACCATGAAAACAGAAAAAAGGTAAACAAAATTCCATCGGCGATTTGATACTTCTACAGCACTTTTCTGTTGATCTTATGTTTTAATAAATAACAACTTCAAAGACCACAAAAAAGATTGATTCAGAAGCAATATAATCAGAAATTTTCCAAAGTCGAAAATCCATAACCGTTTAATACAGAAAGTATGAGCAATCCAAACAAATATTTTATTACGTAAATAATAGCATCAACAATATCCAAGCTATGCCGATTTCTATCTCTGTGTAATCCCATTATTAGCAGATTCAAGGAAACCCTTAGTTAAACACCCAAATCCGAGGAGGCCACACTCAAAACAACCATCTAAATAACATGTGTTGGAAGAACAGGCCTGTTTTACACCAAGTCCCTTACTTAAGGGATGGCATGCGCTATTATGGTTTTTTCATGTTCTCTTTTTCTTTATTTTTCTTTATTCTGCCGCTCCCCTTCCTCCCTCCTCTTGGCACGAGACAGAATGTATGCAACCTCCTCGTGCTCCGCCCCGAGCCCCTGTCATTAAGAGAAGGTTTTAGTTAAAAGGCTTCACGAAGGCGGATTTTCTGTGCTTTCTTGTGGCTGTAGGGAGAATTTTATTAAGCCTTAAGGAAAGTAAAATTTCGGCAGAGAGGGTAAATTATTTTACAAACTCTAGTTTCTTTTGGATTTTTATTTAGGATTTTTTGCCTTTTGATTTTTCAAAATGTTTCTCTTTTTGCGGTTGGACAGAATTCAGGCCACAAGGGGTATACTTTTGATTTATAATCTTACCCTTGACAGAAAATTTTGTCAATTTTAGAAGTCCTATGGCGAGTGGTCTTTGAAAAATTTAGTCATTCGGGTTCTTATCCATTCCTTCCATTTTGAATAATCTCTTTTACATTCTAAATTCTATTTTATGTGTTCTAAATAGTAATTGTTGTAATTTTTTTGTTGATGCAATCACTTGATGCTGTTGCGTTGAGCACGCAAGAAGGTGTATTGTTATCGTTTTCTGTTTAAATCTTCTGCTTCTTATTTATACTTTTCACCTTTTAATTTATATTTCTACCAATTCAAAGCTAGTGTCAAACAAAAGATTGTTGTGAAATTATTAGAAAGATTATACGTAGGGTTGCCATAATTATTTTGGTTGAAAGCCAGACACGCCTGGGGGTGTGCGTTAAAGTATAGTATAAAATTCTAAAAGTTGCCTACCAATGAACTTCGTTCAAAACAGTACCACAGAGTTTGAAGAAATGAAATAAAATTTAAGACGTCAGAATCAAAGAATGAATGTTTGATAATTCACAATTATATTGATGAAAAACAGAATTTAAACAAAACTGCGAAATTTTTAATTTTCAGTTAGAACTGGAGGGTCTTCCACTTTCTCATAAACAATAGATGTAAATAGTGTAAACAATAAATTTTGTTTCATTGGCGGAAGGACGTCAGTCTTTTCGAATACGTTCACAACCAAATTTCTCTGTCACCGCATTCACTGGCGTAAATCCGGAAATTTTGAAGATCCAGACACAAGTCCGGACGTGAGCTTGAAAACCGGACAGTCGGGACAAAATCCTAACCTGGGGAGCCTAATTGTACGTTATGTTGGGAGTTTTAATAATAAGATAAGATAAAATTGATAAATCAATCAATTAAGCAGGCGATGGAAATGTATTATGTATTTGTTCCTAATCTGTGACAATTATAGTCGGATTTCAGCTAAAGTCAAAATGATTTTTTTTCCTTTCTCGTAAACGAAATACGCCAAGAGAAAATACAGTAGTCGTCCGAAAATTCGGTTGTAGGACCTCCTTGAATCTGAATAAACCGTTCCTCGGAATCATATTTGTCTGTCGGTGCACACGATAACACAAAAATGAGAAAATATAGTAGTCGTTCGAAAATTCAATTGTAAGATCTCCCTGAATCTGAATAAACCGTTTATCGGAATCAAGTTTGTCTGTCTGTGCATACGATAACACAAAAATGGGAATAGAATTTGGTATGTGGCGTTTACACCAAAGTTGTATGTTTCTATCAAATTTTGGACGAAATCCATGACAGGAAAGTCTATGTGCCTGTCCGTTCGTGCGTACGTGAACATGATGACCTAACAGTGCAACTAGCCAGATGGATGAAATTTAGCATACGGCTTATTACTAGAACTGTATATCTCCATCACAGTTTTGACCAAATCCATTAAAGGTTTGGTTGTCTGTCGGAGAATTCATTCGCCTATATGCGAATGCAATACGTCAAATAATATAACAAGCTAGATGAGTGGTATTTTGTATGTGTTTTTGACACCGAACTTGTAGCTCGGTATCGAATTTTGAACCCAATCGGGTGAAGAGAAAGGCTCAAAACGCAGACTTGATATTCTTTACTTTTGTGAAGTCGAACTCAAAACGCGCCTTCTTGTGTAAGAATACGAAAAAGTCAAGGGGAGAACACTCCCGCTGGTCTATTGTATTGAACAAATTTTTGTTAACGAATATTTTGTAAAAATTTGTGATATGATAAAGTAGATTTCAAACTTTTTAGTTTCAAAATTTTTCGGAACGTCTTTCAACTTCCTGTATTCTTCTTGTAAATTAATTATTTCGCATTTTAAACAGAGGTGAGGCTTCGAAGGCGACACCATAACATCAGGAGTGGCGTTAGAGTCCGCCCGACGCGACGGGGGGGGCACGACCTGCTGTACAAGGGGAGAGGCGTAATGATGTCCCTCTCAAATTTTCGCCAGATTTTTATTTGTCTACTAGTTGAATAGCCCGTTACGTGAACGGGGTACAAAAATTTGCCCCGACGGGGGGCACAGCATCCCGACAGGGGACCTGCCACCCCTCAGGCACCACCCCTGCATTACATACAGATACTCAAACGCCACATCTTTAAATAGCTGCGATTTTTCAAGAGAGTGGAATTTTCGGTGGAATTAAGATTAGAATCACCATCTTAAGAAAAAAAAAACTCGACTGATAATCGGACAACCCATCCCATATAATAAGGCCTGAATTTATCAGATTTAAACGAGCCTAGAGTATGGTGTATATTTATTGACATCAAAAAATATTTTTCACCAGAATTAATAATTGGAATCACCCAGGAATAAAAACACAAATTTAAAAAAAATGACAGGTTCTTTCTTAATTTAAAGACATTCTGTAATAACTACTGTTGAATGTTATTCTTTTATCATATAAAAAACTGCCTTTATCTCCCATGTTTAATATTTTCTCTTTAGCAGTATCTATACTTATAAAAGGAAAAGTTTTTGTGTGTGTCTGTGCGCGTGTGTGAGCGCGCGATGTACAGACGAATCTGTCGCACTCACAGCCATGAAATTTGGCACACAGGTAGTCGTAATGGTGACTCAATGCAAATAGAATCCCGAATTTTAAAATTAAATCTAGAAAATTTTTTATTTAATGTTTTGTGTTGTTTTGGGTCATTTTCAGCAAATTTACGGCTGTAGTATCTTTTCTAATGATTGTTGAAAAACAATCAATGAACCATCGGATAAAAAAAAATTCTTACTAATGAAGTTCCTTTCGAATTTCTAACGTAATTTACAAAATTTTGAGAAATTTTTAAGTGATAGTCACTTTTTGTTATATTTTTAATTTTGAATTCTTAATTTCTTGCATCCGACGTTCTAATGATGGTATCATTTTCATTTTTTTAAGGTAATAACTGGAATATTTCTCCTTCATGTGAAACAAGAACGGTTAAAATATCTTTCATGGCTGAATTTTAATTAATTTTTTTCTGAAGTGTTAAAATATTTTCGCCCCATGATTCTCCGTAACCAAGGTCGCGGTGTTGTATTCCCAGCATGCATTTCCTCGAAACCACATGACGTCATAATCCCTTTGCTCTCAGCGTGACCTTCGTAAACGATTCGACGGCGACGCTTTCAGCTAGATTTTGCAGTAAGATCGTACCGTCCGTCGTCGCGTCGCCAGATCATGCTTTTAATTTGTTTGTCTTTATACTTTTTGATAGGCTGATATCTTTAGTTACAGAAGACATGTTCATCTTGCATGTACTTTCGCTGAAACTGAGGGGAGAAATGAAATAGAACCTCAAGGAGCTATTTACATAATGTGGCTTCAAAGTTTTAACCTAAAGCTGAAGATTGTTGGCTTCTTTTTTTTTCTTAAATTTGAAATTCATGATGTCAGGAGCAACGCCGATGTTAGTTAGATTATATAGCAGTAAGTGCTTTTAAAACACAAAAAGAAATTTGTCTGAAGAATTTTCGTGGTTTAGGCAGATCATAAAATCTGAATGGTTCTGTTCCGGAGATTATAAGGTTTACAATTAAAAACATAGATAAAAGGTGGCAAACATTGTTTATACTTAAGGTTAGTAACTAAGCATGCATAAGTTAGTAAATGCATTAGCATATAATTTAGATTACAGTTTTTCCAAAACGATTTCACAAGCTTTTTCAAATAATATGGTCTCTCTCAGAACAGTCAATTTATTGATTTTCTTTATCCTGGGCTCCTAAACGATTTAGTACGATGATATTTTACTGTACTAATTTTCGTTCTTTTTATTTTTTAGGTATTTATTCATTTTTTACAGGAGAAGAAATTGGTTCATTTGCAGAATAAGGCAAATGTTGGACGAATGATATGAAAATGCTCAGGATCTGTCTTTATTATTAGCATTCATTTGCTGTACCGTCGATCCAAATAAAATGAACAAATAATCAAATTACTTCAAAAAAAAAAAACATCTGTGAGATAAATGAAAGATCAGGTTTTAAAGGTGAAGTAATCCATGTTGTTAAAGAAAAGACAGCAGTTGTGAAATTTTCATTTATTCCATCGTAGACAATAGCATGTTACTTTGCAATAGTTAAATTAATGATATTATACGAGTATCCATGACCAGACTTAAAAAAGGTAACGCGCGAAGCAGCGCGACGTTGTTATTCGTTTACATGTTGGAGTCAAAAAGGGCAGATAGGAATGCGTAGAAAGTTTAAGTACCCAGAGAAGGGAATTTTCCCGGAAAAAAGACTCGTGACTCGAAAAGAAAGTTGTAGTGAGCTTATTACGATGGAAGTAGAAGTAACTAAAATGAGGTGTCGTTAAAAGATTATTTAAGAAAGTTAAAAAAATTAAAATATCACATAAATATTTTCAAAATATTACCTACTAGTCCTTACAAACATTTCACCCACACTTTTACACATCTCACTTTTTTATTGGCAAATATTTACAGGCTAAGACACTGAAAGATTTTGGCACATCTTTCGAAAAGCACTTAACTAAAATGAATGAAGATTCTCTGTGGCCGTTCATCCTTGTCAATTTCTCAAATTCTCCGAATGACATTGGAGTTTTTGAGCCAAATTAAAATCTTGTTCGACACGAAGTTGGAGTCATTGGATACGCTAGTTTTCCACAGCAAAATTCTTCAGTAGACAGCGCAAGGACTGCAGCATCTGTTTTGTTCTTCTTTTACTTCCTTTCCTTTCTTTCTGTTTTCGCTTTTTGCCTTCTTTTTTTATCCCAGTCGGTTGACATACAGCAAACATTAGCCGACTGGCACCCGCTATGTCAGGATCAAAATGGCTGCTTCAGTTGATGGCTAAGGTTATCGTTCTGCCTGGAAACATTCTTCTTTGAACATTCCTGTTTCGCATTCTCCATCATTCATTCACGTTTTTTCTCGCACTATCGTTCCAGTACTTTCAAAATTTGTGTCTCTAAATAAAAAGGCGGGATCTGGAGAGCTCTTTTAAAGCAGTGGTTCTTAAACTTTTTCTGCTGAGACCCCTCAATCAGTGGCGTAACTAGAGAGAGACGGGACTAGCAAGGTGCCAAGGCCCACGGTCTTAGGGGGTCTCGACTCGAATTGTTACCATTACATAGTACATAGATAACCCTCCAAAACTGACAGATAGGCACGGCCTAAACATGTGCAGGGAGCCCCGTACTATTTAGTTACACTACTGACCTCAGTGTTTTCGAAATTTTTCAGCTACTCCAATACGGATGAGTTAGAAATTGTAATTAAAAAATATGTTCAAATGGAGAAAAAAATTAATTTCATACCTGAAAAACGAAAAGCTTTGGATACGGATGCAAATGAATAAAATAAAATGCTAATAATAGGATAATTTTTTTTTAATACAAATTTCTTCGTGAATATTTCCGTTGAATTTTTTTTCTTTCCTGTTAACTTATGCCGCTGAGAAGAAAGTCCATTTAAAAAAACGATGTTAAAAATGGAAAAAAAAATTAAGTTCAGACCTGAAAAAACGAAAATCTTTGGTCTCATATGGATGCAAATGAATAAATTAAAATGTTAATAATGGGATAATTTTTTAATACAAATTTCTTCGTGAATATTTCAGTTGAATTTGTTCTTCTTTTTCTTTCCTGTTAAGTTATGCCACTGAAAAGAAAGTTCATTTTCTCCAACTAACATTCTGCTTTAATGCTTTTGGTAGGCTATGAAAGAATGATTTGTCAAACTATGGACAGTAAATCAATTACAATTTTCAAAGCGTCTCAAACGCGGCACATCTTCGATGGAATCCAGACTCAAATTTAAGGTCTTTCACTTTTGAAGTCCAACTTCTGCTAGAGAGACTTAGTGTAGAACTAAAACAAAGGATCAGTCTACTATCCTACCGAGAAAACACAGAGAAGTAGAAAAACTCCGAACAGGGCTGCCTCACGTAGACGAGTCAAAGAAAGGAGAGAAACGGGTATAAAATCAACTGCAACATTTGGGATACTAAGCTCTCTTCGTTAGTCGAGAATTCGTTTTCGACCGAAGTACAAAGCGAAATAAGACTTCCGCCGGTCCTATATGCGCCAAACGAAATGAAGTCCATTTCTTCACCCCCAAAATGCAGTGGAATATCCCGTTCCCATAACGACCGCCATCAGAATGTCTAGTGTCTAAGGTTTTCTCGTGGCGGTAAGACGGTATACAACCTTCACATGATCTTTTTGAATTAAGCTGAATATTTTAATGATTCATTTCAATATATTACTTAAATGTAATTGGTTTCAAAATAAATTTTTAGCTAGCAGCCAATTTAATGCCGTAATTTAATCTAAGCATTGATAAATTGATTTCATGTTTGTGATGCCCGTGACAGCACAGTAATTGAAAATAAAGAATACAAGCGTTCAAATTATTATCAATTTACTGGAATAAATTATTTTTCTTACATATTATTACCAGTTCGTCTCTCAAATTAGTCGTATTAAATGCGATACAGAAACAGTTCACCACTTTCGGGTGGAACTGCAATATTAATTATTAAAAGTGTTTAAAAGAAAAAAAGATATTAATGTATTCAAATGATATCAATCAACTATAGAAAATATGAAGCAAAACCGATCTTCCATTACAGTTGAGTCAAAATATACCGATTTGTCATTTTAATGATATCAGAGCCATCTATAAAGCTAATAAAATCGGAGAATTCCATTACCGTAATGTTATAGTACACTATGTATAACTGGATTCATTAATAATATAATTTCACTTATTTTTAATGTGATAAAATAAATATATGCACAAATAATAGCTTGTGAATTTTAGAATTGGTCATTAAAAAGCAATAAAAGGCTTTAAATATATTTTAGCAAATTCAATTTCTATACTAAATTTTTTCAGTAAGTATTAATCGGCTGAAGTATTTTAATATTAAAAGCAAATCTCTCTCTTCTATTCTATTTCCCTGGGAGATACAAATGGTATAAATCTGTTCTGAATACTAAAATGAAGATATGAAAAATTACTTTTATTTAAATGCTGAATGTTTAAAATTAGCTTTGCATTATTAAAGGTAATACTAATATAAATTATAGATGCACCATAGACATATTTAATGGAACTAATTCATACACACGTGATGCATGTCAAATAGGCAGTGTCAATTTCATTTTGAAATTCATCTCGCAACTTGCCAGACAAACGCGTAGGACAACTTGCATTTAGATGTTAATTGACATAATTTGATTGATTTATCCTTTATGTTTGTCATGAAACTGCGAGTAAGTGAATTGACTACATCATTTTTAGTACATTGACTACATTATTTTTATTCATCTTTAGTTGTCCTATTTTCCATTTCTTCTTTACGAAAATTAGAAGTCCGATTTTCAAAATAAATAAATAATAAAGGAATCCATTAGTTATTTATTTCTAAAAGTAGCTGATCCCGCGCATATCACCCTATACTATACATTTTCGGGCAAATTGGCGCGTTCCGTCTCCGTAGTTTATGAGAGGGGTTACGTTTCAGTGGGATCGCGGACGGCGTAAATCTGACAAATATGGCTTGATGGAAATAGAAAATATACCTATTATAAAAATAGGAAAGGAAGATATACCCATATATAAATATTTTATTAATGAATAATATTAGAAAGAAAAATCTGTGAAGATTTTTTTAATTTTCAAGGATTAAAAATAAATCGATTCATCATTTACTAAAATGATAAGATAATTTTGGGAGGCAGAAGAGATAATGAGCGAGAGTGAAAACACTCTGGGAAAAATTTCACTATTCAAGGATCGAACCTGCAGCGTTGGAATAGGAGGGCGACATCTTGACGACAATGCTGTCGGAACGCAAAGATGAAAATGAAACAGGGCGTTTCATGATTTCGGATGTCATTTACATCGCAGTTTGAGAGTTTCGGGATTGCTAAATTTTAGATGAAGGGTAGGGTTTGATAAAATTTATTTGCAAATTTTTGAATGAGCTTTTTTATTGGAAAGCCCAAGTTGCTGACTTAAACTATTTTGACGTTGGCCTAAACGTTCTCTGGCTCGTCTAAGCCCACCTACTTCATTTTTAACTGATCTCTTTTAAATCATTTCATCTAAAGTTTCATTATATTGCAAGAAATATTGTGAACTCTACGTCTTAAACTCCTTTTTTGAGAGAAAAAGTTCTTTTACACCAGAACGAATATAGCAGCAGGCTATTCTTATGAAGTTATGCCTAACATGGCAGAGGCTACCGGTTTTGTAAACAAACCGATCTTTGCCATCAACGAAAGAGAAATTACGCCCCCCCCCTTTTCTGCCACGTATCTTAGCGTTTTATAGTATACGTATATAGATGGATGAAAACATATTGAAGTAAATTATTGATCTTATCTCGAATATTAAGCCTGATAATTAAATATATCGGTGATACGTTGTGTCTTTGACACCAAGTTCAAATCACAAAATATTGCCGAAGGGAGCTAGCTGACTGTTTCGTTCCAAACTGTTTTATGTTGTATTGGGAAGAAGGTAAAGATTACTTCCATCAGTTTTTATTGCTCCATTTATTCCTATATTTTTCATTGTATACACAAATAACATTAAAAAAGCGTTTCGCACCCTCAAATAAACTTGGTCAAGAAGCGAGGAAACAAAAATTGAATACGAAGACCTAATTTGCCATTTTCAATCAGAAAACATACGGACACTCGGAATTTTCTTTTGAATTCACACGTTTTTACGCATGCATACGTTAAAGATGTATGGAGAACTATCTAAACCGTGTTTTCGGAAATTTGACTGTGTCCTTTTCTTGATTTCGAAGAAAAAGCAAATCATACAGCTAAAGTTGAACAGAGGTAGTAATAATAATAATTTAAAAAACCGAGTGCCATTTTTCGATAGAAGCAGAGTGACTATTTTGTCACATAAAAAATAAATAAATAATAATAAGAAGAATTTAAAAAAAATAATAATAAACCACCGAATTAAAAAGGTGAAAGATTTTAAAATCCTGCGTTATGTTAAATTTAGATTCAAATGAGTATCGGATCCTTCACTCCCCCTTCTTTTGGTTCAAATTTTCTAGGAATGCCTCGAAATCGGACTTTTAATTTATTTTTACGATTGCAAAACCATGATGAAATAGCTCATTTATTTGAGAAATACTATTGGGAATAATCTTTTTTTTTTAAAAAAAAAAGAAAATCAGCTTTCCAAGTCAAGACTAAGTAACGTTTGGTGGGCAAGCTCAAGAGAAATGTCTTTCCCTCTCAGAAATTGAAAGAATTAAAAATAGTTTTTGATTCAGATGAAATTAACAAATTGAAAAACCTGAATTCTGATTACAAAAGCTCCGGTGTAACAATGATAATCAAAAGAGGAAACTTTTTTTATTGGCTTAAAATGTTGATTCGTTAGCAACTCATTGCCAAAAGTAGGGCAAGGGAAAATTTTATAAAAAGTTTTGCAAAACAAAAATTCAGCAATTAAAAAAAGCAGAAGACTAAGATCTTATGGTATTTTACTACAGATGACTTTTTCCACTCGATGAAGATAAAACCCTTGTTAAAGTAGTGAAATACAACGAATCGCGAAATGTATAGGACTCTTTACAGTGGCCTAACGAAAAAATGTGGGGTCAAGAGGGGTAAAGTTGCCCTTAATGCTAGTATTAGTGGACGCCATGGGCACAAAACTTCAGCGAGCTTCTACGTACGTGTTGCCACTTTTTAAAGCCAAATATTGTACGGGAGGGACAAAAAAAATCCCTGTAAGCTATTTCTTCACGTTCAAGCAAATATTACTAAGTTCACAACTTCCTATGCGCAGATATATATTGTAGCGTCCTCTCCAATTAATGCTCAGTGACAGAGATACCCGATTTTTACCAAGACTTTTTCATCATAACGACTCAAAAGTTTAAATTGACTATATCTCGAAATTAGAGTTCTGGACTAAGTGACTTTTGCTTGAACGCCGACGATTTGCACTTGCTGAGCCACTGATAATGACTGGAGGAGAAAATACAATATATCCAGCCGCTATTTGTCTAGGATTCACCACTGGCTCTTTAACCTTCAAATTATGGTGAAAACTAAGATCGGATTTTAAAGGCGAAATAGTAAAGTGCTTTCCCTCTCATCAAGTAACTGAAGATAAGGTCTGAGACCCTGAGGTTGCTTATCCATCATTATGGTGAAGTGTACTTATCCTTCAAATTGTGGTGAAAACTAAGATCGGATTTTAAAGGCGAAATAGTAAAGTGATTTCCCTCTTATAGTAACTGAACCCTTAAAGACATCCTTTACAAAGATCCTCATTCACAACCTTTTACTTTTTTGAAAATGATTGATTTTTACTTTTTGATCTGATTTTTACCATGTTTTTAATGTCACTTTTTCCATGTTGCAAGTTTTTTGTAGACTTTACAAATCGACGCGTCATAACATATTACAGACTCCTTTAATTGAGCTCCTATACTAAGATTTTATCCAAGACCATATGTTTGGCGCAGCACAATCAAAAGTGGATTTTGCGCCAGTAAACTCCACCAAACCAAACCTTATAGTAATTGAAGATAAGGTCTGAGAGGTTACTTATCCATCATACCCGTCGTGATAATGAAGGACAACAAAGTAATGCTAATTATAACGTGATTAGAAATCCAACAGATTATCTCTGCTAAAGAAGTGAAATCCTAGTACAGGGATGGCGAACCAATGGCACGCGTGTCATTGATGGCACGCGACACAATATTTTGGGCACGCCACCGATCACAAAGTTCACTATGAAGCATTGACGGTACTATTTGACGGCACGTCTATGACATCATTAAACATTTTTTTAGAAAAAGTGGCACGTTGATACATAAAGGTTCGCCACCCCTGTCCTAGTAACTCAGTGATATCTTAAACCTTCCCTGTATCACCCACAGGGAAAAGTTTAATTTTGTGCTAAAGATGCTCAATCATGCGAAGTGGCAGCACGATAGCAAGTGATAAGATAGCAATCGAAATGATAAAATAACAAAATAAATAACAATAGTAAGTTGTATTTTAAAAGTATTTCTTCTACTTTACATTGCCAGGCAGAGTGATCTGAGATACAGAATTACGAAGAATGATATTTGTTTCGAAATATGCGCATACATAGTATGGTGAAGTGTACTTATCCTTCAAATTATGGTGAAAACTAAGATCGGATTTTAAAGGCGAAATAGTAAAGTGCTTTCCCCCTTATCAAGTAACTGAAGATAAGGTCTGAGACCCTGAGGTTACTTATCCATCATACCTGCCGCGATAATGAAGGACAACAGAGTAATGCTAATTATAAGGTGATTAGAAATCCAACAGATTAGCTCTGCTAAAGGAGTGAAATCCTAGTGACTCAGTGATATCTTCCTTGTACCACCCACAAGGAAAAGTTTAATTTTGTGCTAAAGATGCTCAATCATGCCAAGTGGCAGCACGATAACAAGCGATAAGATAGCAATCGAAATGATAAAATAACAAAATGAATAACAATAGTAAGTTATATTTTAAAAGTATTTCTTCTCCTTTACATTGCCAGGCAGAGTGATCTGAGATACAGAATTACGAAGAATGATATTTGTTTCAAAATATGCACATACATAGTAGATTTTGATGGGTTTTGACTGTGAATCACTTTGCGTGTTTAAAAAGTGACTCAGTAATTCCCACGGCAGTTTTCGCGCTTAGTTTCTGAGTCATGTGTGAACGTTAACTCGGTTAAGAGATGCCAATTATATCGATTTCCTTTACGTTTTTGCTTTCATGTATAGGGATAGAAGTATTAATTTGAATACGACTGTAATACAAAATTTACAGTTTTTAATACAGTAAGACTTCGCTAATTCAAACATTTTGAATTTGAATTTGTCGTTAATTGGAATGTTATATTTATTTCAATATTTAAATTATCATCTGTAGGTCTAATTCTTAGGTGTGGTCAATTTATACTCAAAACCAAAACTATGAAGCAACCATATACCTATATATATATATATATCCATATATCTACCATCACTTAATTTTTGTTCCTCATTCTAATATTCTATGTCTTTTCCGTCTTAAAGGTATTCAAAATCCTTTTCACAAAACTCCAGTTCCGTTCTTTTCCCGCGCTGGAGGTATAATAATTGTCTCATTTTGGCATGTTTATTACTAAAAGAATATTTAATCGCTTTCACGTGCCGACAGAAAATCATGACTGCGTCTCTTTGGCACCAGACTTTTTCCCTGAAACGCCTACGTAACTTATTAAAAATACCCAATATTCCCTTCACTTTGATCACATGTCTATCTGTTAAATCCCTACCTGAGAAAAAGCAGGGATCTTCTGTTCTCTTTTGGCGAAAAAACTTCAACTGCAATGTACGTACATTCCGTCACTTTCCCATAATAAAATGGAATTTAGAATAACTCGGCCTGTGTTTTTTGTTTAACGACTACAATTACGAATATATATATATATATATATATATATATATGTTTCGTTTATATATATATTGTTTTCGTTTGTGAAATATGGCGGTTCCTTGTGTTCTCAGTGTCGTCAATTAATACATTTTTAAGGTCTTTAAGTCACTCATAATTTTACTGCTGTTCAATGTATTCTATACAAAAACAACAAAAAGCTTTTGAACACGTTAGATATAAATTGCTTGTTTTGCTCAAAGCGTCGTATACCGTTAGTTTATTAAAGTTACTTATCTATTTAATGAAATTATTATTATTAAAATTACTTAGTATTTGTTTATTAATTATATATTATTTACGAAAATTGTTCAATATTAAAAATAAATCTTTACTGCCATTTTTAGTTTTAAAAATTGTCGTTTTCTGTTGCTGTATTCATTTTAGAACAGTTTCTCTTAATTCGAATTTTCGGGTAAATAGATTTTTAGGTCGTCTCGCCATCTTCGAAGTTGCCAAATTCTGCTGTATCTGTTATTTTCTGACGCGGAAGATTTTTCTTTATAACTTGGTGATATCATGAGTTAATGCATTGCTTGACGTAAATTATTTCATCAACTTTTGTTTAAATTAAGTTTATCATTCTTTCTTAAAAAATATCGTAATCAAATAATCAGCATTTATTAGAAACTTAGTAGTTTCTGTTTTGTTCCTTTAAATTCAAGAAAGAGAAACAAATAATCAGAAATAACTGAAGGATTCAATATAAGATCTTACAGTCAGCAAATACACTTTTGGCACTATGCAATTAAAATTCACTGGTTGACGCTACTTGTCTTTTTGCGATAGGGAAACAGGATTGAATTTACCATGACAGAAATGACACGGGGCATATTCTTCAGTCTGGTAAATAAGACATTAGAAAATAAAAACATACCATGTCATCTAGAACTATGGCATGCACAAAAAAATATGTCACTGTCAGATTTTCTGAAAAAAGCTATTCAAAAATCAAAGGCCATTTAACTGGTATACGTCGCTTCCGCATTCCTGCAATGTGTATCTGCTCTATACAAACAACGTAGACAAGAATCAAATCAATTGCATGGTATACATCGAAGTCGGTGTTTCTTTAACTGTTGTCCATTTCACAGAGAGAGATGGAAGACGAAACGTCAATGGTCTGAAAACCCTTTTATCAAACTGCCTGGACATCAAAGACCTACGAAATGTTTCCATTGGAAAACAAATCGCGCCATGACAAATGCATATCTCGCTCCATTTATCAAATTTGCTTGGTTTTATTGCCCTTTCCGATGATACAAAAGATAAGTTTGAAACATTTAGTCTGAAAGACGCCGGTTTGACACACAAGAACGATGCGACGTGCGATACACACATCCCTTGTTTCTGAGAAATGCGTTTTTTGCTCCGAGATGGTCAGTTGGCTCTTTTATCTCGAACTGGAAAGGCTCGTGGCAGGTACATTTTTCATGTTTCTCCGTTTCGGAAAGACGGCTTTTGTTTCGCATTGTTTTCGAGGTACAGTTCCGCGTCTTGTTCCTCGCTTTGTGGAGCTACGCCAGCGATGAACTACGGATTTTTATTCATCGAGGAACAAGAGGTCGCATATTGTAATCGCGGTTTGCCTGCTTAAGTCTGATTTTATAGATTTGTTTCACAGTTATTAGACAATTTCACCTCGAGACTGGACTTGACTAGTGGATGAAGGAAATCCGGTTTTGAAACATAGGTTATTACTGATCTTAAAAGACGATGCAGTTTGGTTTTTAGCTAATTTCTAATGCAGTGAATGCTCTTTAGTAGTGATTATTATTGTTATTTCAAGCAAAACAATGAAAAGGGGTTGATTTTTCTTTTATTTTTGGGGGCTCTAAGATCTACGACCATTCAAATTGAACTCCTTTTCTAATGAACAAGAAAAAGATAACAGCAGATAAAGCAGATTTTTAAAAAATATTTTCTGTGTAATAAATCATATAGTTCAACAAGTTATAACAAGTGATAAGATAGCAATCGAAATGATAAAATAACAAAATAAATAACAATAGTAAGTTATATTTTAAAAGTATTTCTTCTCCTTTACATTGCTAGGCAGAGTGATCTGAGATACAGAATTACGAAGAATGATATTTGTTTCAAAATATGCATTTACATAGTAGATTTTGATGGGTTTTGAAACCAACAAAAGGTGCGCCCATTTTTCTTGATTATTCTTTCGTCTGTACACAACAGCTGGTGTAAGAATCATTCAATTAAGGTTTGTTAAGATCTAATATGAACCCATGATAGTGGTTGCAGAAGGGACTTTCCACTTTTTAAAAGTTGTTTAAAAAAGCGTTTTTTGAAGTTGAGAGTATGAAGAAGGCCATGAACAAACCGAATCATGAAAAAATGATGCATTTCTACGGGTTTCAGGGCTGAAGAAAAATTTCAATGTGTAGCGGTTACAATCAACTGCCTCCTCCTTTCTATGGTAGGTGGCGCTACTGGAGTCATCTTTTTCCCATCATGCCTCTCTGTCATTCTAGTCTGTGTGCTTGTATCGTGATGTTGTTCTATGCCTTGTCTTGTGTCTTGTAACTTTAATGTTCTGTGCTGTAGAACGTAGCCTAATAAAAAATGGTTCCTAAAATTGAATGGATTCTTCAGCAGCACTACACACAAACTTGAGTCTCGTCCCTCTATAAATGGAATTAAAACGTTATTTGAAATATAAAAAATAAATGAAATATTGAAATTATTTGAAATGTAGGTTCTTTACAGAAAAAAATCGATAATTGGTGCTTAATCCTAAATTCCAATAAAATAAATGAATTACTTTTAAATAAATTAAGATCGTATTCAGAACTATTCAACTGGGTGTAAAAATACTCCAATGACTTTCTACTCATTTTTAACTTCTATGCTCTCTTCAACTATGAGCGCTCTTCAAGCAGCCGAGACAGAACGATTAATCTCGGAAAAGATTATTTTAACTAAGGAAAATTATTTTCTTTTTGGTCTAACTTATCTATTTTTTTAATAAATGAAGTAAAATGAACGAAAAAAATTTTAAATAAAGTTTTAAAAAGTATTATTGTAACGAATATGCGATTTTTTCTAAGATGCTTTAAAAATGCTTAATTGATTAAAAATTTTACCATCATATTGTTATAGTTAATCAGCTTTTCTTAACCTGATCTTCTATGGAAGCGTTATTTCCTTGTACATTGACAACATATTCAGAATGGCACGAACCTGTCCAAATGGCCCGTTGCCTATATTTCCGCAATCGTCCTACCATCTCACTATAGTTTATGTTTTAGATATCACAACAGGAATTTTAAAAAAATGTACATCTATGCCAACTTTTGTATTTATCAATCATACAAACCTACAAGAAATGGAAGTTTCTAGAAATATTAACACAAAAGTGCTAATTCTCTTTGCTGCAGAGATATAACGCATATTCTTAATTCTTCTTCATTGTATTGTTCTCTTTGCATCCTTCTAAGGAATATGCTCACCTCAGAGTAAAATTGTTTACAAAATATGCTTTTGATGTTTTTATTTTATTGTCAATTAGTAGCAATGTTTTTAAAAAGATTTGTTCACTCTACAAACCTGCAAGAAGTGGAAGTTTCTAGAAATATTAACACGAAAGTGCCGATTCTCTTTGCTGCAGAGATATTAAGCATACTTCTTAATTCTTCTTCATTGTATTGTTCTCTTCTTCATTGCATACTTCTAAGGAATATGCTCACCTCAGAGTAAAATTGGTTACAAAATATGCTTTTGATGTTTTTATTTTGTTGTCAATTAGTAGCAATGTTTTTAAAAAGATTTGTTCACTCTACAAACCTGCAAGAAGTGGAAGTTTCTAGAAATATTAACATGAAAGTGCTAAATATCTTTGCTGCAGAGATATTAAGCATACTTCTTAATTGTATTGTTCTCTTCTTCATTGCATACTTCTAACGAATATGCTCACCTCAGAGTAAAATTGGTTACAAAATATGCTTTGATGTTTTTATTTTGTTGTCAATTAGTAGCAATGCTTTTAAAAACATTTGTTCACTCCAACTGATCTAGGTCCGAGTGAACGAATATTCTAAATGCAGTAGAAGCCGCTTGTAGTGATCACTTTGGATCAGAGCCAAATAGATCACTACATGATCAGAACACCCAAAATGCCTTAAAAATAATACAAGTCTATAGGCATGCAAGGTCCAGACACGTAGCGACCGGGGAACCACCCTGAGGGGCGCCATGGGAGCAAAACATTAGTGCGTTCATGCCACTTTTTAAAGTGAAATATGATGAAGGGGTGCCATTTACCCTTACTAAGCGACTGATGACAATTGGGGAGCGAAAAAAGCCATATTTTGCCTCGGGCGCCGTTTATCCTAGCTACGCCACTGACTAGGATAGCAGAAAAAACAGACCGCGCATATTGTTAGTATGTACTCATTCGTTTTAATTAGAAATAGAAAATAGATACCATGAACAAAATTTTTAAAAAGTGTCATACACATTTAAGAACGAAGCACAGGTTACTTATGTGACCGAAAGTAACCTGTTCTAGTTTTGAAGCAATCAGTGGGCAAACCGCTTATATGAATGCTTAATCAAAAGATTCAGCGCAGTATTGAACTGATATTTGTAGCGGTTACAATTCATTGCCTTCTCCTTTTTATGGTAGGTGGCGCTACTAGAGCCATCTGGGTTTTTCCCATGATGCCTCTCTCTCCTCTTCTTCTGTTTACTTGTGTTGTGTTGTTGTTCTCTGTCTTGCGTCTTGTACCTTTTAATGCACTGTGTCGTGGAACTTAGCCATCTAATAAAAATGGTTCCTGAAATTGAATTAATTCTTCAACAGCGGCGTTCCATATAAACATGAGTCTCGTCCCTCTACATATTAAAGTACGAAGGGCTGGCAAAATTTCTTGGACTGATGCTGGTTCGGTCCCATCATCATTATTCTCATGTTCTATGGTGTCATCTCATTAAAATTGATCACTACAAACGAATTGTTAATCACTAGAACTGGCGGATTTTCTTTGTGTTTAGATACAGAAGATCCATTCCATGCTATTTTGATCAGTACAACCGATTGATCGTTACATCCGTGATCACTACAAGCGACGACTATTTTAAATCTTTTACTCAGAGTCACTCAGACAATTTGAAAGTATTAATTACAATTGAATTACACGAGAGCTCCCTAAACATAATCGATTCGTGGTCCCTTTTCTGTCCAAAGAAATTTTTACCACCCATTTTTAAATACAAATATTATTTTTACGACCCTTAGAATGCACACATTTAGGAAAATAAAGTGTGCGAATGAAAAATTAAAGATTAATATAAATTAATTTAAAGTTCATAATAAAAATTTTTAAAAATTAAAACGTGAAAATTGATTTCTTTCGCATTGGTAAGTTTAACTGAAATACTTTTAATTTAAATTATTTCCTTGCATATTTTTGTCTACAAATATTGAAGGATCACTCGCGACTAAGAGTTTTACGAATCCCAAAATTATGTTACGCTGTCCCATATGAGGTCGCAATCCATAGTTAAGAAAATCTGAATTATACGAATAAATCTATATTAAAATTAAACTTGAAAGTATTTGTATAATTATAGTTATTCGCATGATATATATAGGTTTGAATTACACGTTAATATACATATGATGAATCTTAAAACCTAATCAAATTAAATTGTGCGATGTGTTTAGGGGAAAAAATTGAATTATTCCAAAGCAGAGAAACGAAGATAAAAGTTAAGCTCTTTCTTAACTCCCCAAAAGTAATGAAGGCAACAATGAAGACTTTATTATAATGGCTCTACCACCCCAAGTGCGAAGTATCTCCTTTATGTGTTGCTAATGAAGACCACATGGCAACCCCTCTGAAAGATAACAGACGATAATGGCATGTATCACAAAAGGGTGTCTTTTTTATTGTTTCGGGGTGAAATGCCCCAAAACGACCGGGGGTTGAGGGCTGTAAGGGAATTTAATGGACCACCCCATCGAGGGTGCAGCTTATCGTCTTGCTGAATGGTGGTGCAGTAATTAGTTCGCAGAAAGTATAAATTGGAACAAAATGTACGAAATCTCGAGGAAAATGCTGTCATTATTGTGAACAAGTGTTTGATGAATTTTTATCACTAGTTCCAACATGCTACATAAGTGGATTTAACGGACTAATGACTTCTAACTCACGTGGCTCGTGTTCCCTGAATGATTAAGTCTATCATTATCTCCAAAGAACTTAAGAAAGCATTTCCTGTAAAAATAGGTAGGAAATGTATTTTTCTGTCACGTGTATGAACTTTGGTGGTTGGTCCAGAGGTGAAATACTGCACTGATTGTAAAGGCATGCAATTCAAAAATTTCTAGCGACCAAAAAATTGTTTTTTAACGAATGAAAAATGAGATGACACGCTTTGAAAGACATTACTAGTTTAGCTTTCGAATCATTTTATTTTATTTTTGTGTCAATGGTTTTAATTTAATGACTTCGAACGAAATATATTTTCTCTCTGATCCGAGGAAAGGGCGGATTAAAAAACCATTCATCTTCGCATCTTCGAGGTAACGTAGGGAATAAAATAATCATAACATTATCTTCCTTTTATTTTCAGAGTCTTTCTCTAGTAGAACTAAATATTCGGAAAGTTCCTAGTCACATTTTTGGGACATGATTCCCAAATGCCTAAAAGATTTCAGCTTATGTTTTGCTCCTCATTCGTAAGTTATCTACGGTAAATTTGAAAACAAGAAAGAAGGATTTTAGAAATCTGAAATAACTT
>BGPR01005349.1:55607-94756 GCA_013235015.1 Araneus ventricosus
AATTGAATTTTCTGATTTATTTATAGAAATTATTATTTTTTAATTATGAAACATTTTTATTACTTAACTTATTAAAACTCTTAAATATCAAAAATAAATCTTTGATTACATTTTAAGAAGTAAATTGTTATTCTGTCTTGCTGTACTCATTTTTAGACCCAAATTTTTTATGCGGATTTGATGCTATTCAAATTAGCCAAGTTTCGCTGTAGTCATAGGAGTATGGAGCGGCGCTCTGTCTTCGCAATCGTGACTTGATGTTGTTCAAAGGAAAAATCGTTCGTGCCGATCCGGCTCTCCTGACCAATAAATAACACTTTCTCTGTAGACCAAAATTGAGCTGATCTGTAAACTTCTTCAACGAGTCGGCGTCTCAAGAGTTTGCAATTCCAGCGATGCGCGTCCGCTGCGTGATGCAGAAAAAACCGACTCGATGATGGCCGTAAAACACAAAGGCTGGCACCCAGCTTTTGTTCGTTGGCGCGTACAAGCTCATTAGGGGCAGAACCCGCGTGACTGCGGCTCGTGCACTGAACGGCTCAATTCAATGGTCGGAGGGTCGATTGTTATCTGCAATTTGGGTAGGGACAATGGGGGTGTATCGAGTGTTCCAGGAAACGTTGCAGTTCGCCTGCAGCTGTGGACATGACAGTTGGTAGCGCCAAAGGGGTGGTGTCCCTTTAAATCGCTTGCTCGGTAGGTGGCGGGCAGAAGGGTTTCGATTTTGGACGGAGGGGAGGGTTTGGAGATGGCAGATAAGTGTGTTGACGTTGTTTTGGGTTTCCTTTTATTTTCGGTACAGTCGGACAGGCTTTCGTGATGGATGGTGAGGAAGCGCAAAGGCAGTGACAGATCACGAATTTTCCGGTATTCCAACTTGCAACTTATGATATCTGTACCAAACTCCGTAATCTAAGCTAAAGGTTATACCTGAAATTTCTTGTCTGATTTTTAGCATTCTGTAGCATTTGCGGTATTTATCTTTTAATTTATGCTTATTTGCAACTAATTGTGCAAACAACGCCATCTTTCTTTTATTGCTGAAAACACACCAGAGCTGTGCGAAGAGATTTTACATAGAAAAACAATCTATAGGATATTAATATTTAAGCAAATTTTTCAGATCTGGATCATTTTTATATGATTAATATATATGTATAACTAATGACAACAGAAAAAGCTAAACAGTTATTATAATTCATAAAGACTAAAGAAAAAAAAAATGTGAAATTTGCGATTTGATAAAATCTTCAAACGGGTTTGAGTTACGTATAAATTAAATTAGATAGCACCTTTCTACTCGTTAAAAAGAATAAATAAATTAATGTTATTTGGAATTTATTCATTCAGCATATAGAGTTTTGTTGCTTTGAGTGCTTACTTCATTTTCATTTATTACGCAAATGCTTTTTTTTATTATTCTATTTTAAGGTTTGTAGTTTTCTGATCTCAACGGATATAAAAAATATCTTCAGATTTTGAGGCCTAAAAAAATATCAAACTAATTTCAAACTAAAAAGAAGAATGGTGAAAAGCAAGACTCACGAGAATGAACTTTTATAAATTGCTTAATCAAAAGTGGCACCAGGCGTAAAATTGAAAATTGATGAAAGACGAGAAATTCATAACGGATTAAGCAGTAAAAAATAATAAAGAATCTTAGTAATAAATGACATCGGCCCGATGAATTCAACGCCGTAAGCTAGCTAACCTTGGATACTTCAATCCTCCTCCTTTATGTGTTTCTCACAAGGTGAGGTTGATATCCCAGCACCATTACTATGACCATTAGACATAGCTCCTCGGAGGCAATCTCGTCGAATTGGACACTCCATTATTTGATAGATAGTGGAAATTCTTTAATGTAATCAAGTACGATGCGGCAACGGCTAGTCTGGGCAGACAATGGATGAATGACATGGACGGATTCTTCAGACCAAACTTTGGAGGGCACTCCTAGCTTTCAGTTGCCTTGCACAACAAAGAAAAATAAATGACAAGGAAGATTAAAAAGATGTTTTTAATTACTCTCGATTTGGGTGTGGACGTACTGTGAAGAAATTCTTCACTTCCGAGCGCTGGTGGTTGTAGGATCCGTCTATTTGTAATCAGGAAGCATTTTCGCCACTGGTTGTTTTCTTGACTGCATTCTGTGATGGAGATATATTGCACACTTGGGAGGAGCTATTATAATGGGTTTAATGACCAAGATTATGGACGTATAGCTTCAGGACATTTTAAACGAGCCTGTGTTGCGCTGACACATTTGCTGCATGCTTCTGCAATTGAGATAAAGATCGTAGTTACTTCTTGCGGTTAAGATTTGGTGATAGAAGAGTTCAAGAGCAAGCAATGCCATTAATTTTAGGAAGAGAGCAATTTTTGTTTTATATATAACGAAAACTTCTATTTTATAAAAAACGATTGTAGCAAGATGTATTACGGAGGAAACAAATGCTTGGCCATTAAAAGCATGTTTCACTCTGGAATGGGAACATGGAGTCATGATGATTCCAACCTCTTAACTCCAACTGAGATTCTGTTGCTGTAGAGAGAGAGAAACCCCTTCCAACCTTGAGGAAGTTGAGGACCATTCACCGTCCGTGTAGAGTGTGCCGTCTCCGTTTTAGCTGGTAGTTTTCCAAGACTTATGAGTCAAATTGACAACTCGTATGAGAAAAAAATTGAATCTTTTAAAAAAGCGTTAAATATCCGAAGAGATATCAGCAGAAAGTTTTGCTAATAAATTGATTGAAACGATAAAGAAATCAAGCTGACAACTAGGTCAGAATATTTTCCTCGTGTTGAAGTTTGTAAATTAATGATGGACTGTTTATCAATACTGCTTTATATATATATATACATAATTGATATAAAATATAGGCAAAAAAGAATTTTAATAAATAAAAACTGTTCCTGTTTAGTTTCTGTACTCATAAAATACGCCAACACTTTCAAAATGGATTAACTCTATCGATACGGGACCGTCCCATACGTCCTTTCAATCAAAAGACGATAGCCGTCCGAAAAGTTCGAATGTCGCTCTGAAATTTCCACCCCCGTTCGTACAGTGTGATTGCTTTCACACTTCTTCCTTAGAGTGGCTCGTCCAGATGTGTTTGGGGAAGAGGGGAGATTTCTTACAATTCGGACATTGCCAGCTGTCATTGTGGTTTTTGAGGGGGGAAGTGAATTTTCCTTATTTTTGATAGAGGAGTTCGAACGTTCCCGTATTTTGAGGTCCCTTTATTTCAGTGGCCTTAGGAATTAGAGGGTTAATTTTAGAACAGGAGTCAGAATGACTCCTTCTTTCTATTAAAAAGTTACACCAGTGAAGTTTCCATTCCAGGGTTAAAATGCTGAAGATAGTATTCTTAGTAAATGTGACAGATAGTATTCTTAAAAGGATAATGAAGTGTAAAAACATTAGTATCTAGCATTGATCGTAACTCCTGAATTGAACACTTTTTGTTGAAACCTATCTATGAATTGCAATGATAGTTTCATCAAGAGTAAATGGACTTTGCAAATTTATTTTATTCCAGTGGAGCCTAACCTTGAAAATGAAATACCTTCCTAAATGTTCGTAAACTTGAATGATACAAATGCGGGTTATGCATTAGCTACCTTTTAAGATAATATGAATAAAAAATTCGACAACCAGCTGAACTAGCGGGAGTGTTCTCCCCTAAACTTTCTTGTATACTTCCCCAAAAAAGTGCCGTTTCCCCTTCCCCCGCGTGGCTAAAAGAATTCGAACCTATTGTTACCCAGAATCCAATGACTATCAGAAGGATTTTCATTTTAGTGATTGAAAAATATCTAGGCAAAGAATGAAATTCAAAGAGATGCGTAACGATTTTCCTCTCTTACCGGCTCAAGGACAAACTGACGTAATTCGCTACTCCGTAATGAAATTCCTCTCCGTTCTTCCAGTACGCATGCGCGTGGAGATAATTATTCTCTTCAAAAGTAAATTATACGGACCGACAGACAGTCAACCCTTTGACGGATTTGGCCCAAAATTTTATACGGACCTACATTCATGACGATAAAACCGTGTACGAAATTTTATCCATCTAGCTATTCAAGGTTTTGAGTTATAGTGTTAACATGACCACGGACATGCAGATAGACAGACTTCCCTTTGACGGATTTTCTCCAAAATTTGATAGAAACCTACAAATTATGTTTAAAGACCACATACCAAATTTCATTCCCGTAGCTCTAATAGTTTTCGAGTTATCGTGTTCACAGACAGACAGACATGATTTCAAAATTGTGTTTTTCGGACTCAGGGAGGTCTAAAACGTGGAGATTCGTCAAAATCTCGAGTTCGAATTTTTTGACGATTACAATGCTTTCTCTTTGTATACTTCGTATACGAGAAAGTAAAAAGGAACCAGTTGAAAGAGAGTGATGGAGATAGTAAATTATTGTAAATGTCATGCTCATGCTATGCGATTTCTGATAGTTTGATTAAATTTGTTGTATTAACATCTCGTTGTTAAGCTATATGAGGTTATTTTGAAACGAGTCTTATTTTCAATCGCTGGCAGATAATGAGGACGAAATCTATGAAGCACCCACTCTCCAAATTTCCCAAAAAGCAGACCGAACCGCGACCTCCGAAAATCATGGTTTTCGAAGGTCACGGCCAAACGCAGGGCTTTCGTAACTAATTGACGCTTTACTTCTAAGTTAGAAGTCCCAATTAGTTACCAAAGCGCTGCTAAAATAAATTCTCAATTATTTTAATTATTCATTCAGGAAAATCCAATTTGGAGCCTCGTGATAAAGATTTATCGTCTTTGATTGCTACCAAATTAATATCGCATAAAACTGCTTATGAATAAGGATGTTGAAGGAGGATATTCACTAAAGCGAAAAATAAATAAATAAAATCAGTATTAACAAATCATTAAAAGTGTAACTATATAATTGTTACAAAAATCATATTCTTTGCGTTATTGTTGATCTGTCTTCAAGATACGTTATTCCTGTTTCTATTTATTTATTTATCAAATATTTCTGAGCGAATGCCAAACCTTTAAAATTAGCTGCATCTTCCAAACAACTACAAATTGAAACGTTTTTCAACTTTTCGTCGCGAGTCACTATCTCAACAACTAATGACTCAAGAGAAAAGCGGAGCTTTCTTTTCTACTAGATAACGTCAACGCTCTCGGATGATGATGATGCTTTTTTCTCTGTCCTTTTGCTTTCTTCGCGTGCGATTATCTGTATGTTGACGGAGATTAGCCTTGATAGTCACTGGAGCGCAACATTTGACGCCGAAAATCTTCACCCAGCATGGACGCCGCTGCCTACGATGGTAATCGGAAAAGGCGAATGAAACATTCTGACACGAAATTTATCGGAAGTGGGCCCGAAAACAAGAATGACTTTCGTGACTGAAGGATTTAGCATTCCTCCAAGAACTGACAAAAATCTGCGAAGGAAACAAACTGATTATGCAGAAGGTTCAGTGGAGGTGGTGGACGGTGTTTCCTCAAAAATTTTTATCAAGATGGGGGATAAAGGTACTTTGTCTTCCAGTTAAAGATCTAGACAACATTGAGTTGTTGAAAAGAATCTTTCGGCGGCTCAAGATGGTTCTCCGATCTGTATGCATGGTTTCGTTAATACCTTAAATGTTGCTATTTTTAAAGTCAATGATGTTTAAAATTCTGTTAGCATCTATTACAGCGACAATGGTATGGAAATCTGAAAGGCGTCTGTATGAAGTTGTTTGCTCTTTTGTTCTCATTCACAGTCCTGATATCTACGGTCATCTATGATTTTTACACTAATTGTAACAGTGTTGTACACTGATTCTGGTTGTTAAGGCATTTCGTTTAAGTCTCTAGAAAACCCTTTTTTTGAAAAGTTTTCCCATTGTTTTTATATAGTTGAAGCTTT
This sequence comes from Araneus ventricosus, assembly GCA_013235015.1. Taxonomy (NCBI): domain Eukaryota; kingdom Metazoa; phylum Arthropoda; class Arachnida; order Araneae; family Araneidae; genus Araneus; species Araneus ventricosus. Next base: position 61,530 of record BGPR01005349.1, read on the forward strand.
TACATTTTTACGTAGATAAATTAATATAGTTTGGCGCAGAATAGCCAACTATGGCTCTTGTGCCAGGAAATCAAAACAAACTCACAAACTAAGTCACAAACTCTAGAAAACCCCTCGACATTCCTTTTAACAACAGGTCTGGTCTTGAAATGACGAGCCCCACCTGCAAATAAAATTATAAATATAAGAATACAAATAGGAATGTTTTCTACTAAAAATGTACTACAAAAAAGTCCTCCACCAATAGAAAAGCACATTGGCAGTTTTATTTTCCAACTCCATATCCAAAAGTGAGTGCATTCTTCTTATCATAATAAAAGCACCAAAGTTGCATCACAGTTAACACTGTAAAAACTGGAACATCGTAAGCATTGACAAAGCTGGCCGTAATTTTAAGATAAAATTCAAAACTGCAATTTTAAAAAAAATCATCAAAATTTTGATGAATCTACAGGGAAGAGTGGGGTAAAACCATGCACCCTTGATTCTGGCGCTATTATTTTTCCTATCCAGCAGATAGATACTGAATTACACTCTTCTAGTCAAGAAAAAGGAACAGTCATATTGGCGTGTTGTAGCTGTTGAATTCACTGATTCTGTGAAGGTTTATTTGTTTTAAGTCTTCAACTCTCTAATGTTCGTTTGATTTTAAACTATCCTTATTTAAAAATAATTACAATTATAAAATCTCCATTTAGTCCAGCTTATTATACTTTTACTAAGGACTTATATCCTATCAAACAATAAGGATTTACACCAATAATTACGCGGTTCTATTTTTTTTATAACTTCTGCATTCGGGGTAAAACCGGGTACTCCAAGTGGCGTAGGACCTGGACAGTCAGTATTGATGATTTCTCCGATTAAGACAATAAAAACACTTCAGACGTTGATTGCTTATATTTTAATGATGATTTTCTAATTTAAATAAAGAAGAAGGGTTAATCGAATGTAAAAACTGTCTTAGCTGTTCCCACGACAGCTGCAATGTCGCGGAGAAAGAAGAACACTGCTTTACATGTAAATTTTGTTACTAATATTCTTAAATTGTCATATAAAATAAAAATGATTGCAACTTTTCCACTGAAAATTGAGTTTTCCTAATTTCCCATAACGTTAACATGTTTACTCGGTTTTACCACACTAGTGGGGGAAAACCGGGTAGTTTGACTTTTTTATAAAAAAAAATCATTAATAAAAAAAGTAATGAAGCTGTGATTTTCCTGAAAAGATATATTGTACTCCTATAAACAATGAACATTTTAATAAAATTTGACAAGCTCTATGTCGAGTATTTTAGCTCCAACAGGACTTCGAACCTGAGCCACCCGGTTTTACCCAATTTTCCCCTACGTTTTAAATCTCCCCGAGGCCGAATAAAAAGTAATTTTGAAATTATGTCTGTCTATCTATAACACGATAACTCAAAAACGTAATGAGTTAGTTAGATGAAATTTGGTATGTAGTGACGAAATCGAAGATCTGCATCAAATTTTGGGCCAAATCCGTCTGAGAGAAGACTGCCTATCTGTCCCTTCGTGTGTATCTCCGTGTGTTATGTCAACACGATTGCTTAGAAACGCAGACAGCTAGATAACTGAAAATTGGTATGTGGTCGTGACAACAAAATAGTAGATATATATTAAATCTTTGACCAAATCAGCCAGAAGTCCAAAATACCTGGAAGTATACGAGAAAATCGGAGTGAGAAAAATGTCGCTGATTTATTTAAACTTCTTCCTTCTCATCCCTCTTTAATGAGTTGAACAGACAGCGGCTTTCGGAAATATGAGTTGAAGAGACAACGGCTTTCGGAAATATGCGTTGAACAGACAGTGGCTTTCGGAAATACGAGTTGAACTAACAGCGGCTTTCGGAAATATCAGTTAAACAGACAGCGGCTTTCGGAAATATCAGTTGAACAGACAGTGGCTTTTGGAAATATGAGGGCCACTGTCAATCGTTTTGGGACGGCAGTAGTAGTTAAGGAAACCATCTAACTTTAAACATTTCACTGATATTTCCAAATAACTAGTTTAAATTGAATTGTGTTTTATCAGACGTTAATTAAAACTTCCAGCTCTTATGTGTATTCTGCAAAACTGGTTGCAAAATTTGCCTCTTCATCGACTCGGGACTTGACCATACCGCGGCCGATATCAAAGCCCAGATTATTTCGTATACAGTTACAAACAATCTGCAGTTATTAATCACACTGTCATTTGACCCTGTCCGCAGTACAGAACAACCTCCTTAATGCACTGGATTGTTATCAGGCATTGCATCTGATTAAATGCTCATCATTGTGTAAACGCCCCATTAATCATGAACAAATTCATAGCCCTTATTTAAATCGATCTAGCATAAAAGGATTATAGAGGCGCCTGATCACGCAGAGATGTCAATAAGATTAATTCATCCACTGAACACAATTATGCGAGCAACTCAATAACTTTTGTCCGTATAACTAGGCTTATAAACAATTAATAGGAGTACATCTAACCTATATGTTAAGCAGAATTCATTAACACTAATGACTGAAATATCGGCTACGGATCTATTAATTTCCTTTTTAGTATTGCTATGGTTCCTTTGTTCATTAGTGTTGCCATTATAGTAGGGATAAAGCATTATTTGCATAAGAGTTCCGTGTCAGTGCCACTCCTGAGTTTTGGGTTTTCTTGAGATGCGTCATATGATAAGGAGGAGAAAAAGTTGGAATGAATTTGAAATTTGCTGGGTTTCGAAACAAAAGGGGGTCCTACTGAAAGTGCGCTAAGAATTTGAAGTGCAAAAAACTCCCTAGTTCCTTTCTATAGAATTGATTTTCCATAAAGTGCCATTTCAAAATCCCAGCGTGTTCAACATTTTGTCTCGCCTCCTTTAGTAACGTGAGATAGATATACAGTCAAACCCCGTTATAACGAACCTTCAACGTACCGACTCTGAAGTTCGTTTTAACCGAGGTTCGCTGTATCCGTATTTGCAAAAAAAAAAAGAAAAAAAGCCCTAACATGCTAAGATACTACTTCCATTTATAAACTTTTTAATAACATAATATTTTCATTAGTAATTAGAGACAAATAAAGTATTAAATAATATATTCAATAATAAACAAACTAAACATTTACCTTTTTTCACTTATTTGCTAATCCACTACATTGAAAAAAAGATGTTACATTTGGTTGAAAAGTTTTCGATTTTATATACAGCTCGTAAATTTTTTTCTCCACTATTTTAAACAGGTGCACAACATGTTCGTCGATGTTTTCTGTGGCAAAAAAATTGTTCAAAACGTTTTTGAATCTGTAATTGAAGGCCATGGTTCGTCTTGTTCTTCTTCCATATCTGAAGACGAATCTACAATAGAGTTGTTTTTTTCATTTACTAATACCACGATATCTTCCTCACTCACTTCTCCAGATGTAATGACATCGTCGTCACAACATTCAAATGTTCGATTTCATTTTGCGAAAAAGCATTCACTCCATGCTTTGCTCCGATAGAAAAAGCTTTTCGCTTGCCAACGTTAGCCATGATCACTGCAAAATTCACAGAATGATAAGATAAGCAATTAAACAAAAAATGGCAGAGAAAACACGTGATTGTTCCTGGGTCATCTGACCAGAAAGTCCCCCATCTTCCCTGGTTGACAATAGGCCAGGTAGCATATTTACAAACCCTACCCTGATAGAACTGAGGCAGGAAATCAGTCAATATCATTGGCTACGAGGAGCAGTGACGTCGTTTCCAGCTCTCGCACGTAGCGTACGGCAATCATAACAAAACAAGAGTCGTCCTACTTTTCTTCTCCGTTTTCCCAAAGTTGAGCACAGAAAACATTTTTCCGTGAGTTGCAATATTTTTAAAAATGAAATTATTTTTTAAAATATCATAAAAAATAAAACATCCCACACTGCAAGAAATTATACTAATGGAAAGTACACGCACGAGAGCAAAGAACGACGTCATCAGCTCTCGGCGAAGCGAGCCATTCACATTGTTCGATTTCCTGCCTCAGTTCTATCAGGGTAGGGTTTGTAAATATGCGGCCAGGTATCCACCGGGGAGAGGAGGGGAGATAGAAACTGTAAAGAGCCTTGCCTGTTGTTCCTTTGTCCCACTTATGGCGTTAGCAGCGACTCTAACAAAGATACAATAGGTGAGGAATGTGGTCTCTGAACCAGAATATTTCATGCAAAAGGGGTAACTCTTGTAGGAGTTGGGTTGACTTGAGCATAATTAGTAAAGTATGTCCCTTTGGGCAAGTGAAAAGTTTGAAGTTTTAGAAATTTTCAGTTCGCTATAACCGAGTCTCTAGTGTTTGCTGCTCGTTGTAAACGTATGAAAATACATTATTAACATAGGGCTTCAATTGGGACAATGTGAAAGGTTCGTTGTAACCGAGGGATCGCGATATCCCGTGTTCGCTATATCGAGGTTCAACTGTATTATGTTCGGAAATTGCATCGAAGATAAAACATTACTATTTACTCTGATAGTGGTGTTAAGCAATGATTAGTCGTCATGGTTATATAGGCTTTTAAAAAATAACACTCTTTCTACACTTTGTGTCGGTTCACTTCGAAAATAATTTCAAAAGTAACGTGAGATATATATTTTACTCACAAAATGCATCGAAAATAAAACATTACAATTTACCTCATAGTATTGTATGGAACAATGATTATATATCCTTCTAAAGTTTTCTGAAAATATAATGGATATTGGTGGTTCACCATATATTTCGAACTCATTTAGTTTCTCTCGTGAAGCATCATCTAGTTCTCTTGCTCATGTAGAATCCTCTAAATGTGAATCAATAATTTTTTTGAGAAGGAGTGGGTTGCTACTGTGAAGAATGGTGGATAAAAGATTGAGTGCATCAGAAAGATACTAGTAAGCACTAGCTGAAAGTTTAATTTTTTTAGGTAACTGGAAATTTTGTGCCATTATCTTCCTGTTCGTTGTTATTAAGATATATTATCATCTAAATCAAGAAATTTGTGCGACTGTTTTATATCTATTTCTCAAAAGTAGTTAATGCATAATGCCTTTCTGGCATTGTTAAGTTTAAAAAAATGCTTTTGATCCAGAAAAAAATATAGAAAAACTAGTACAAGTGGCCCAGTAGGCCTTGAGAGAACATGAATCCGGTGGAAGAAGGTTGTAGTTCTATCTCCAATTGCATGTAACCAAAAATAGAAAAACTAGTACAAGTGGGCTTAGACGAGGAACATGAATCGGTGGAAGAAGGTTATGGGTTCTATCCTCCAATTGCACTATTAACCAAAAAATAGAAAAACTAGTACAAGTGTCGCAGTGGAGCGGCCGAGAGAAAGAAGGGAACATGAATAGGTGGAAGAAGGTTATGGGTTCTATCCTCCAATTGCACTGACAAAACTTCAAAAAACTAGAAAAACTAAGGTACAAGTGTCGCAGTGAGGCAGCCGAGGAACATGAATCAGAATGGAAGAAGGGACTATGGGTTCTATCACTCCAATTTACTGTATTAGCAAATAGAAAAACTATTTAAATTAGACGAACATGAATCGGATGGTGAAAAAAGGTTATGGGTTCTATCTCCAATTGCACTATTAACCAAAAATAGAAAAACTAGTACACAAGTGTCGCGTGGGCTTGGCCGAGGAACATGAATAGGTGGAAGAAGGTTCATGGGTTTCTATCACTCCAATTGCACTAATAACCATAAAACTAGTACAGAAAAGTGTCGCGGTGGGCAGCGAGGAACATGAATATAGTGGAAGAAGGTTATGGTTCTATCTCAGGTACCATGAAAAACTATGATTTTCAGTGTCAGTGGGCAGCCGAAAGAACCATAGATGGGTGGAAGAGGTTATGGGTTCTATCACTCCAATTGCACTATTAACCAAAAGTAGAAAAACTAGTACAAGTGGGCTTGGAGCAGGGAACATGAATCGGTGGAAGAGAAGGTTGCTGGGTTCTATCCTCCAGTGCACTATTAACCAAAAATAAGAAAACTAGTACAAATTGGGCTTGGAGCGAACATGAATCGTTGAAAGAAGGTTATATAAGATTCTATCCTCCCAATTACTATTAACCAAAAATAAACTAGTACAAGTGATGTCGCAGTGGGCTTGTGCGAGGAACATGAATAGGTGGAGAAAGGAATATGGGACATTTATCCTCCAATTTACTATTAGCCAAAAATAGAAAAGCCAGAGTACAAATTAAGTGGGCTTGGCCGAGGGAACATGAATAGGTGGAAGCCAGGTTCTATCTCAATTTTTGCTATTAGCAAAATAGAAAAAAACTAACAAGTGGGCTTAGACGATGAGACATGAGATCGGTGGAAAGAGGTTATGGGTTCCTGGCCTCCAAATTTACTGCACTATTAACCAAAAATAGAAAAACTATTACAAGTGAGCTTAAACGAAGACACAGTCGGTGGAAGAAGGGTTATGGGTTCTATCCTCAATTTTATTAGCAAAAAATGAAAAACTAGTACAAGTGTCGCAGTGGGCGGCGAAAGGAACCTGGAATAAGTTGGTTATGGGTTCTATCCTCCCATTACACTATTAACCAAAAAAATATAGAAAAAACTAGTACAAATTATGCACTGATGGAAGCTGGCCGAGAGGTATGAATAGGTGGAAGAGGTTATGGGTTCTATCCTCCAATTTATATTAACCAAAAAACTCTGAAAAAACTTAGTACAAGTGTCCCAGTGAGCTTAGCCGAGGAACATGAATAGGTGGAAGAAGGTTATGGGTTCTATCCTCAATTTTTTCAATAACCAAAAAATAGAAAAACTAGTACAAGAATTCGCAGTGGGGCTTGGCCAGGAACATGAATAGGTGGAAGAAGGGTTATGTGGGTTCTCAAACACTATAGCAAAAAATATAAACTAGGCACTAAACAGGCTTAAACGATGGAAGCATGAATCGGTGGAGGAAGACACTAGGTTCTGTCTCTCAATTTCACTATTAGCCAACATTATTCCCTATTGCTGAATGATTTGAACTGTGAAGCAAATTTCTCGCTGCTGGAGATGTACTGAAGCGAAGCTTTCATCATATAGGCCACTTTCCTCTGGGAGTCCTCGGGAAAGGTAAAACTCTCATGCCCGGACTAGGGTCAAATTTCCCCTGAGGTGCTGCACTTGATGCTCCAAAGTCGCGTTGACCAGCAGACGATGTCCGAACTGCTCTCCTTTATAACTTTGAAGTCCTTAGCTCTTGGAATTGGATAGATATACTATACAAAATTGAGTTGAACCTCCTCAGAAGAACGGTGTGTCTCATTTATGGTCCAAAAAATTTCAATTTCAATCTCCTTCTGAGAATCAATAAGGGTTCTCTGTTTTTTTAAATTTAAAAGAAATTTAGTAAAAGATGATAAGAAAAACCAAGCCATTACTAATATAATAGCCCAGATCATCTCTCGTACCCTCAACTTACCAACAATAAAACTCCCTCCTGCTTTGCGAGACCTTAAAGCAGCTTATTATTTCTCTTCGTTAAGAACTAAATTTTCGGTCATTTTAAATTTAAAAGTGATGCTCCTAATTTCAAATATAACAACTCAAAATAGTGAGAAATAAAATTTGCTATAAGTTATTATAAAATTTATCTCGCTTCTGATCAGTTCAAATAAATTTTAAATTATATTAATCATATATTTCAATTAATTTCCGTTTTTTCAATAGAAAGTAACGTCACGTTAGTGGTATATCATGCGCGTGATATAGTTGGACGCATTTATGCATCTGATTCATTTATTGCAATCGTGATCAGTCTGGGCCCCGATAATATTTTGGCGGCGTTGAAAAGCCAAGCAGAAGTTACTTTTGTTTTGATTATTATTTCGAAAAGAATTCCTTCCAGGTACAACTTGACTTACGTTTGACAAGCTGAGAATTTCTGTAAGTTCTTGAATTATAATGAAATTGTTAAACATAACAAAAATACTTCACACGGAATGATAATGTTCTGAAAATTTTTGAATAAAATATGTGAATATAAAATATTTTCTATCACATAAAACATGTTTATTTGTTGTTTTTTCAATCAATGTTAACCTCTCTCGCATTATATCTATTTAAACACGTCTCTCATTGACTGAAAGTAGTTGCACTCCCTCTGTGAGGGAGTGATTTTCTAGTTTACTTATAAAAAAAATCGCCGTATATATATGGAAAGCGCAAACCTGTTGATTTCTCAGAACATTTATCATGGTCAGGTATTAAAGTGTATATAAATGTTTACCGTTTGTCGCATATTAAGATTAAAACTCTCAGGCAGATCTGTTTTGGGGCAATAAAGTATACCTCGAAAAAAATATGGATATTCTTGAGTGTGAAAATATGTCACCAACATTTTATGTAATTATATACTTAATGGCTTTTAATGCTGTTGCTTCTTTAGATGTCATTTCATTCAATCTTGCTATAATTGATTTAATTTGACAACCTACCATTTCAGACAATAAACCATTAATCAGGAGATCGACAATCAAATTTTCTTCATGATAGTTTAAAATATACGCTGAAAGAGTTTTCCAAATTAATCTAAACAACGTCTTAGCAACAACCGATTATATTAAGTAAAGAATTTATGCGCCTAAAATTAGACATTGAAACAATAGTCTTTTTTCGAACTTCGTGTAGCATTTTAACAAGTTGACTGATCTCTAAAATATATATTCTAGCAGGGGAAAAACTTCAAGGGAAGATGATTAATACTACAATGCACATGAAATTCATGAATTTGTGACCTAGTAATGGAATCGAATGATGTTATCTATGATATTTTTTTTTTACTTAAAATATGCGATTTTCTCTGTCTAAAACAACTTCTTGCGATATTTGCTTCACAAGAAAATGGAATTTACCCCACAAGATATATCTTCTTCCTGTCTACGTGATATGTTTAATATACCTAGTTTGTGTTCAGACAGATGTTTCTGTGTTCTTTTTCTTTTTTTACAAGGCAATCAATGGTTCGATCCATGATTGTACTGATGTACTGAGCGCTATAAAATTTCAAATTCTTGCCAGATCTTTGAGGAATGAGGTTCTTTTTCTATTATATCTAGATTTAATAATATTGGCGGGTTCTCGTTGTATAATTTTATAAAGACTTTTAACAGATCTCTGGTAGACTGGACATTTAGCCCTCTTCTATCCTATACTGTTTTAAAATAATTGTTTTGACTTTTTATGTACACCAACCTGATTTTCTTTTTTTTTTCTTACATGACCATACATATTAAGATTTGTACTCCCGTTAGATCTAGACTCTTTGTGTGTGTTTGACTTTTGACCCTTGCTGTGGTTTTGATTTGTTGTTCTAAATTTTTTAAAAAAAATTGTGTGATTTTCTCTTATAATTTTAATGTGACGGTGTGCAACATAAACAGTTTAAGGAGCCTCAGTGTATTTTTTTAGTGCTTTTGTAATTGCGTGTTTTCATTCTATTGATATGTCGTTTTACATTTTATAATTGGTGAGGGTTTGAGCTTTTGAACTGTTGTATTCTCTACAGTTACTTTTTTTTTCTTTGTGTTTTAATTCACTTTCTGGCTTGTGTTTTTGTATGTTTTATCATGCACTCTGTCACAATGCAGTCCGCTCTCTTGCGCAATTATTTTCTTCGAATAAATAAATAAGATGAATCAGATTAGCATGCTATTAGTCCTGTGTTTCCTGACTGTTATTTTACCTCGGCGAAGAAATGCTCCGATTCGTATAAAATGGCTCAGTTATATGTACCTGTGTTGATAGACTGCCATACTATCTCTCTGTTGTACATGATGCAACCAGCGGGAGTATGATCTTCATAAACTTTGTATACCCCAAAACATGCTGAAAAAATAAGCTAAAGGCAGTAGAACGAAAAGCGTCCTTTGGTGGAGAAAAATTCCCGAACCTCTCTAACCCAGAATGCACGACCATCAAAAAAGTTTCTTATGGCGCATGCGTAGGTCGAAAGAAGGATATTAGTAGTAGCGCAGTCACAGACCATACGCAATTTGGCCTTGTTAGATAAAAGAAAATCTAATATTATTTGAACTCTTTTTTAACCGATTGAAATGAAAATGGACTAGAATTACTACTAGGAGGTTAGATCACACCAGAATTTCATTTATCTAAGTAGTTGTATTTGAGTTAACATGGCGTTTTTAGAGTATACATTATACAGACAGACAGTCAAACCTTTCACATATTTGGCCAAGAGCACATATACGGACCTATATTCTGATATTAAATTGTCTTGCCAAATTTTGTCTATCTAGCTACGCTTTTGATTGTAATTATTCTGAACGAGGACAGACAGACGAACTTCCGTTGACAGATTTCTAGTTCAAAATTTTGAGAGAAACCTACAAATTATGTTTAAGACCATATACCAAATTTGTCCATCCCGTACCTCTATTACTTTGAGTTATCGTGTGTTCCAGACAGCAGACCTTACACAAACTGGATAGGCCTAATTCCAAGAATTATTTTCCGGACTATACAGGAGGCCTAAACGTGGAGATTCGTCAAAATCTGAAGTTCCGGGTAATACTTTCTCTTTGTATACTTCGCGGTAAAATAGTTAAAAGCGCTCTGCAGGATGAACATTCGAACCTCAGAACTGCCAATTTGGCACGTAGATACTTATTTGGCGGCTAGCGCGGCTGAGTAGCGCCTTGTCATCGTCAGTGGTGTAGTGGCGTGCGTAAACGGGTTATGATATTTCTTCTTCCCCTCGTCGTATTCACTTTGAAAGTAACATAAACGCGTATGTGTTTGTCGATGTGGCCAGTGGCGTAGCGAGGAGTAAGCAGTTGCCCGGAAGAAACGATTTTTTTTGTAATCGTCAGTTGCTTAACAAGCGCCAAATGGCGTCAGGGGTTGGGATTATTTTTGATGCCCTCTTATCATGTGGCACGAAAGTGAGCATAAACGCATTAATGTTTTGTCAATGTGGCGAGTGGCGTAACGCGAAATTAAGCGGTGCGGAAAAGGCGATTTTTATCCCAATCGTCCTCGCATCAGTTGCTTAACAAGCGTAAAATGGCGTCAGGGGTTGGATTATTTTGATGCCCTCTTATCTGTGTGGCTTTGAAAGTGGCTCAGCAGTAATGTTTTTTTGTCCAGCGTGTGGCCGATGGCGTAGCGAGGTAAAGCGGTGCCCGGAAAAAATTGTTGCGCCTCCCAAATCGTCGTATCAGTTGCTTAACAGCGTAAACGTAACGTCAGAAAAAAAAGGTTGGGATTATTTTATTCACCCTCTTATCATGTGCTTTGCAGAAAAGCGCCAACGCGATATCATTTTGTCAATGTGGCCAGTGGCGTAGCGAGGTAAGCGGTGCCGGAAAAATGATTTTTTTATCCCCAATCGTCATCAGTTGCTTAACAAAAGCGTAAACGCTCGCGTCAGGGGTTGGGATTATTTTGATGCCCTCTTATCATGGTTGAAAAGTGACCTGTACGGTAATGTTTTGTCAATGTGTGGCCAGTGGCGTAGCGAGAGTAAGCGGTGCCCGGAAAAAATTGATTTTTTTTATCCCAATCGTCATCAGTTGCCAACAAGCGTAAAATGGCGTCAGGGGTTGGGGATTTGATGCCTCTTATCATGTGGCTTTGAAAGTGACGCAAAACGCGATTACTGTCAATGGCGGCCAGTGGCAACTATGAAGAGTAAACGTTGCCGGAAAAACGATTTTTTTTTATCCCAATCGTCATCAGTTGCTTAACAGAAGCGTAAATGGCGTCAGGGGTTGGGATTATTTTGATGCCCTCTTATCATGTGGCTTGAAAGTGACATAATAAACGCATTATCTTTTGTCAATGGCCAGTGGCCGTGGCGAGGTAAGCGGTACGGAAAAATAAATTTTGCCATCCCAATCGTCATCAGTTGCTTAACAAGGATTGACACGATGCCCTCTGCCTCTGTAGTTTGAAAGAAGTGACATAAAACGCATTAATGTTTTTTTGTCAATGTGGCCAGTATGGCGTAGTAAGCGGTGCCGGAAAAAATGAGTTTTTTATCAATCGTCATCAGTTGTAACAAGCGTAAATGGCGTCGGGTTTACAGGATTGACCCCTCTTATCATGTGGCTTTTTTGAAAGTGACATAAACGCATTAATGTTTTTTATAATGTGTGCAGTGGCGTAGCGAGTAAGCGGTGCCGGAAAAATGATTTTTTTATCCCAATCGTCATCAGTTGCTTAACAAGCGTAATGATAGCGTCAGGGTTGATTATTTGATGCCTCTCTTATCATGGCTTTGAAGAAGTGACATAAACACGTAACGTTTTGTCAATACTGGCCCGAGTAATGGCGAAATCAAGCGGTGCTAAAGCATGATTTTTTTTTATCCCAATCTGGCGGTATCTGGCAACAAAAGCGTAAATATCAAGGGTTGGGGATTATTTTACGATGCCCACCTCTCTTATCATGGTTGAAAAGTGACACATAAACGCATTATGTTTCTCAAATATGGCCAGTGGCGTGGCGTAGCGAATGCAGCAGTACGGAAAAATGATTTTTTTTCCAATCGTCATCGTTACTTTAATCAGCGCGAAATGGCGTCAGGGTTGGGATTACTTTTGATGCCCTCTTATCATGTGGATTTAAAAAGTGACGTAATAACGCATTAATGTTTTCGAAATGTGGCCAGTGGAGTGTTGCGAGTAAGCTCTGAAATAGTTTTTTTTTTTATCCATCGTCATCGTTTAACAGCTAAAGCGTCAGGGGTTGGGATTATTTTACTGCCTCTTATCATGTGGCTTTGAAAAGACGCCGTAAACATAAGCTTTTTCAATGGGCAGTGGCGTAGCGAGGCGGTGCCCGGTACGAATGTTTTTTTATCCCAATCGTCACTGGTTCTTAACAAGCGTAAAATGCGCTGGTTGATTATTGATGCTCCTCTATCATATGGATTAGAAGATGGAACGCATAGTCGTATTATTTTCTTCAGTGTATGAGCCGGTAGTGGTCCCGGAAGGGTACCCGAAATGATTTTTTTATCCCAATCGTCATCAGAGCTGTCAAGCGGTATAATGGCGTCAGAAGTGGGATCTATTTTGTTAGCCCCTCATTCATGTGGCTTTGTAGTGACGTAACCTATAATGTTTTGTCGATGTGGCCAGAGTAGAGTAGGGTGCCGGAAATGATTTTTTTATCCAATCGTCATCAGTTGCTATAACAATGCGTACAACGTCGTCAGGGTTGGGATATTTGATGCCCTTTATCATGATCTTGAAAAGATGACATAAAACCATATGTTTTAGTCAATGTAGTATGAAGCGAGTAAGCGGTGCCCGGCAAAACGATTTTTTATCTTTTAATCGTCATCAGTTGTTAACAAGGTAAGTCATGTCAGGGTTATAATTTCTGCCCTCTCTATCTTGGCTTTAGAAAAGCTGACTATAACGCATTACATCTGTAGTGCCAGTAAGGGACGTAAGCGGAGTCGTGCAAAAAACGATTTTTTTTTCCCAATCGTCGCCTGGCTGCTTAACAAGATAGAAATGGCGTCAGGGTTGGATTTCCTTGATGTCTGGTTATAGTGGCTTTAAAGAATGACATAAACGCATTATTCAACTAGCAATGTAGTATGTGAAGGTGGATAAAGCGGTCCCAAAATGATTTTATCAATCGACAATCATTGAACAATGTTCTAAAATTGGCGTCTGTTGGGATTATTCGACGCCTCTTATCATGTAGGCTTGAAAAGATGACGTCAGCATTAATGTCTTTTAATGTACAGTGGGTGTGCGAGTAGAAGCAACGGTCAAAAAGATTTTTTTTTATCCCAATCTGCCAGTTGTTAACAACGTAATGGCGCTGAGGGTTTGATTATTTTGATGCCCCAATATCATGTGGAGCTTTGAAAAATGACATAAACGCATTAATGCTTCGTCAATGTAGGCAGTGGCGTAGCGAGAGTAAGTCGGTGTTCGCAAAACGATTTTTTTTATCGTCATCAAGTTGCTTATCAACGTAGCTCAGGTTAGGATTATGTTTTGAATTCGCCCCCTATCATGTGGTCTGAAAGTGACAAAACGCATTGAATGTCTTGTCAATGTAATAGTATGTAGACGAGTAAGCGGTGCCCGGAAAAACGGATTTTTTTTGATCCCAATCACAACGTCTTTGAACAAGTAATGCAAAATGGTCGGAGTTTGGGATTATTTTGATACCCTATTATGCATGTGGTTTGAAAAGTGATACATAACGGCTTATGCTTCTGCAATGCGGCCATGGCGTAGCGAGAAATAAGGTGCCCGCGCAAAAAGATTTTGATATCCACACGTCACCAGTTCTAACAAGCAATAATGGTCTGGGGTTGGGATTATTTGACGCGCGCTCTCATCATATGTTTGAAAAGTCATAAACGTGTCCTGACCATGGCGCCCATTAAACTGGCGCCCAGGCCATCTATACCCCCGCCTGACCGCCTACTGCACTGCCGCTGTAGAAGGCATACGGAACGACTCGCAGTGAATGATATCTATTTGTGCAGCTGCATCTGTTTGTTATAAGAATTAATCGTTGTTATTAAGTAGGTTTTGGTATGCGAATATAAAATTCTTGAAATTTTCCTGTCGAAATTCTTGAACTCTGCAACTGCAAAATTATGTAAGGCCGTCCCATTTTTATAATCTGATAGATTACTGCATTGGGAAAAACACCTTAACGTCTCGTTTTCTTGCTGACTTTAATTCACGATTTTTCATTCACAGTGAAAGATTTAACTTGCTTCGTAATAAGTGCCATCGTAACAGATTAGGGTGCATGAAGTTACGTGACTATAAAATTATAGTTCAAGACCCATTATCTTTCATGTGATCAATACACTCTTATACTTACCAAAAATGACTGCCCAAATTCAAAATAATAATAATAAAAATATTTATGATATATAGTAATGTAAGAACAGAGTTTTTCTCATAGTTTTACTATTAAATTAAATGTGCCCAGAACTAAGTTGGGATATCGATATAACTTATTTCTATAGATAAATAAATAGTAATCACTAACTTTATTTTTATAAAATAGAATGAACCATAAATTCATTATTATTTAGTAATCATTTTGTATAATTTCTTCTATTTGAATAACCCCATTCGCTGTTTACAGTATAGTACTTTAACTTGTTAATATCTAACCGTGATCTCGATTTGGGTTAAAAAATAATTATTTTAAACTAGTTACAGCGCCGTGTTAAAAACATCAATATGATTATATGCAATCTGGCAATCAGGATTTGGTTCTGGGAGGGCTGAGGTCCTAAAATTTTATCATGACGAATGTCAAACCTCTTATTTATGCAAACAATGACTTTAACTTTACAACTTACTCACCTACAACAAGTCATCAAAAGAACACTTACTTTCAATATTTAATAAAAAAAATACATGGAATAAGCAGCAAATATATATATATTTCACTCGACAGTACAAATAGAATGATTAGAAAAGTAGGAAAATTTTCTATTGACCTTCAAGCCAGAAAGCAATGTTGTCAGGTTTATATTATTTTTTTTAAGAAAAGGAAATAAAGACAAACAGCTGTAGATTTTAAATAAAATCAAAAGATGGTTTAGCTCTGGAGGGGCTGCAGCCCCATAGCCCCCAGTTCACCACTGATTAGCATTAAGTGCACATTGTCAGATCCCTCGAACTCATTGCAGGATTATCAGTGATTATGGAACTCTGTGGTAGACTTTACCCACTTTCTAGATCTCAATGACTATATTACAAAGTTATTTAAATTTTAAAAAATTTTAACGACATTATATTAAAAAGAGCAAAATTATTTAGATAAACAACTATCTATGTTCCTCGAAGTTGACATTTTTAAATCCCTCCCACAAAACTGAGACCTATCGTCTGGTCAACCTCTCTAATGTTTTCCGCAGTACTTTCCTTCTACTAAAGCTGATGACTTGTTGAGCATGTACAGCAAAACTATATCACTTTGTACATACTTCCTCCACAGTCCATCACCAGATCATTGAAAATAACTGAAACAGTATTAAGAACTGCAGCGATAGATAATAAATATTCAAATCGTGGTTCTCAGAATTTCTACTCCGCACCACACCCGTTGGTTGTGCGACACTCGACCGTCTCCAATATGCCCCCACCCCCCTTCAAATGTCAAGCTGTTCAGACCCTTCATTAGGCATCGTTTCCTGTTTCTTCCTCCATCCTTAAAAAGTTGATTATTTCCATTATGCGGTCGATAAGGATGTGAAAAAAAACAGGTTTTACAGAAATGACACCAAAGACGGCCTGAAATATCTTCAAAGATCGGTATTCAGTATTGTATCCTCCAGGATAGAACTCTTTGCTCGAGGTTGGTTTTCAGAAATTCATTATTTAGTCTGCTTTATTTTGTATGGTAAATTCTCAAATTGCATTTGATGTACTGTAAGTACAAACCTGATTTTCGAGAAAATTTATAAATATTTTTTAAGTCGATATTCTAGTGGTAACTGCTTTCTAGAATTTTTTATATCGCAATCATAGGATATTTAAAAAAAAATGTCAGCAACCATATAATATAGGTAGAGCTTCACTTAAACCATGGCATGGTCTCCTAAAAGTGCGGTGGAAAAATTTTACAAATATTTCTTCTCCAATTCTACCCAAATCGCAATAATTAAAGAAATTCTTATTAACTTAACTACAAATTTAGTGAATAGTGTTCAATTTGCACGTATTTATTTAATTATGTTTAATGCATTATTCTTCCTTTATATAAATTTTTCCATCGTGACAACATTTTCCCCCATAATTCAATTAATTAAACCTGCGAAATATGTTTTATATGAGAAATATAGATTAAATGGGAAATGCTTAGCTCTATCAATCGCGTTGAGGAGCTGACAGTTCTTTATATGCCTCATATTACCTTGCAGCGATCTCTCGAATCTGCCTTCTCTTTTTAAAAAAAATCTAAAATGACCTAATCTTTAATTTTTTATAATTAAATACAAAATTATTTTTTGTATTTGTGTACACTGATACGATATTGTAAAAACATCCTCCAGATTTCTTTCAAGTCATTCTCATTTAGAAATTATATTTTTTGCAAACCTGCAAGTTCAGAAAAATAAAAGAAAGAACTAGCAATAGTCGTTCAGACTTCAGAAAATAAGTCACAATTTCTGAAGGAGGTACTCCTCAAAGTTAAATATATTTTATATTAAGAGTTACAATGGTATAAACTAGAAAAATATGGAATTAAAAACTGAGGCAAAAACGCTTAAACTTGGACGCAGCGATGTGAGAGATCAGTGTGGTTTCTGTCCTTTCCTTCTAGAATGGGCGACTGGGGGTGGGGAACTTTAATCTTTATTCTTTGAAATCTATTGTGAGATACCTAAGCCCAGAGAGCGAGAGCCATTGCCTAACAGTTTTCAAAACAGTGCAAGAAATTTACAGTACTCCAACGTTAGCATTATCAGGCAGCCGAGGGCGGGGGCGTAGCAAGGATAGAAGTGGCTTCACGGGTCATAATATGAATTTTGGCCCCCTCACTCGCTCCAATCATCGTCGGAAACCTTTAGTTTATATAAATGACAAGGCCGCCATGTATTTATTCTTCCGTCGTATTTGGCTTTAAAATGTTGGCATATGTTTTTTTATGTCACGATATGTGTCATGAGGGTAAAAAAAGGTGCAAGGGAATGATAAGATTTTAAAACTTCAGTCATCATCGATAACTATAGTATAAACTTGCCTGGAAAATGATGTTATTTTACACCGGAATGATATTTAGAGTTTTCGACAGGACCGATTTGCCCGACGAAGTGCGGGTCTCAAACAAAGAACAAATCCTACTGTACAGAGACGGTGTAATGAAAAATATTATTATTTATCAACTGTTGAATACCCGTATTAGAAATCGTTAATAAGAATTTTTTTCCCCCCCGATGGGGCACCGCTTATCCCAACAGGGGGCCCTGGGAATGGCACCACCCTGATTTTACACCACACTCATCTGTATTTTGCTACAAAGTGACATAAACATAAAAATGTTTTTGATTTCATGACACCCCTAAAATTGGCGCTCGGGTCTTCTCTCCCCTACGATCGCTACGACACTGGGGTTGGAGGAGGTTTTCTCGGATGGCATAGAAAAAAAGGCAGCAAAATCAGAACCTCCCGGGACAATCTTTTTTAACTAAGAAGAACAGAGAACTCGTTCAGTCATTTTATAAGTAAAAATAAGTTATGTAATGAATTCGTATTTTTCCTTTACATGCTGTCCATGAAGAAGACTGGTGGTGAGGTATGACACCGAACCTATCTCTTTACAGATCAAACGACGAGTATTTACTAATAAATGTATTTTCAAGTTATTTATTTATATTTAGGTTTATACATATGCAACTTGTGGCAGAAGGACAGGCATGTGTTGCAAGTTCGTTCCCTGGGCGGCAAAAGTTGCAGCTACGCCACTGGGTTTCGCTCAAATGTTAGAGGCGCTTGCCTCCGAGACACGGGGACCCCTCTAAAATCTCTACGTGCATACCAATGCCAAACCGGCGGAAATTTATGACATTGAGATGATAGAGGAGAGACTCAAGGCTATTTTTGAAACCCAGCAGTCTCAGATCTCAAAATCCACCCACTATGGACACTAAGGATCACTGGCGCCTGAGGAGAGGGAAAATATTTTTACAAGTTGAAAACACTTGTGCTGAATACCATGAAGGATCATTTCAATTGCTACCTCTGAAATGTATTCCCTTGAATCTGTTGTAATTCGTTGTTTCAAAAATAATATTGAAACTACAAACTTCTTATTATCAAAGAAAATTCCGATATTTTGGAGGAAAGAAAAAAAAAGTTAAGAAGTTGACACACAGTACTTGCCATTTCCAGTGGACAGACAATGCAAGAAGAATAGTGTTATTTATTCCACAAAAAACCCCTCTCACAATGCGAATTAGTTCACGCCTGTCCCCTTAACTTCAAGACCACTTCCGCATATCACCCACTGCGAACAGGTGTTTGCAAGCTTTTACCATATTGTTGTGCGCCAAATACTTTATTATCCTATTAGATCTGTGGACTAGAAAGTTGCAAACAGAGAAGTTGAAATCTTTTTGAATGATCAATTTACCTTTAATAACTTAACACAGCCCGAGAATGTAGTGCATCAATTAATGAAATTTAGTCTTATATTAGAAATTGAATCATTAATTAGCTTTTATAATTTGACACAAAATTTGTAGGATCAAAACTCTTAAGTATCCCCATACCTTCTTAGATGAATGAAAACAGCCCCTTTCCAAAACAGGAGGGTCCTAATCTCTATTAGATATGAAAGAAAACTATTCAGTTAAGTGGTTAATAAGGCTACACAATTGCTTGCTTTAAATTTAGTAGTCATTCTTGGCATACAACAGTAACGATGTTAGCAAGACATGCTAGGTTTCAAGATTTAGCATAGACAACCTCCTGTACAGGGTGCTCATAAGAATAAATGTACTGTAATCGACTAAAGACATATACTCTGATTTTCAAGATTTAACAAGACAGCCTCCTTTGCAAGGTCCCAATAAAGAATAAATGTAGCAAATCACGTTCCAAAGACATGCTAGGTTTCCAAGATTTAACATTACAAGACAACCTCCTTTGAAATTTCAATAAAAAAATAATACAGCAAATCGTTCAAGCATGCTAGGTTTCCAGGCAACATTAAAGACAACCTCCTTTACGAGGTCTGATACTGGGCGTAAATCGTTCAAAAAAAACGCCTTTAGGTTTCCAGATTTGGCATTAAGACAACCTCCTTTACGAGGTCTGATAAGAATAAATGCAGCAAATCGTTCAAAAGACATGCTAGGTTTCCAAGATTTAACATTAAGACGACCTCCTTTACGAGGTCTGATAAGAATAAATGTAGCAAATCGTTCAAAAGACATGCTAGGTTTCCAAGATTTAACATTAAGACAACCTCCTTTACGAGGTCTGATGCGTCATCTTAGCAAATCGTTCAAAATCATTGTGACTTTCATTCAATAGATACTATTTCGAGAAGCTTTATGGAATTCAACCCTGATTCGCATGGGGCGTTAGTAATTCCCCTGCCTTTCACAGCAGAGAGCAACATATTGCGAGACTACGTATGACCATAATTTTACACGGTTATTATAAAAAGGAGGAGGTGCAGTCGTTCTAGATTACAAACAGAGTATGAAGAAGGGTTTGCCGTCAGCACTACCTGCCATCAAGGTCATCTAGACAGATACTTTTTCTGAGGGCAGGAAGAAAGAATCATTGACGTAATGGTGCACACACACTTCTTAACCTGTACGAAAAGTTCAGATGATGGCAAAATGCTTCTCAGCAAAATTAGGCTTTTCCATATCTGTTACAATAGGTAATGAATTTAACACACACAAGAATAGTTCGCATATTCAGCTATAACTTCATTTATTAATTTATTTTTTAATAACTCTTTTCCTTGGACTGGGGGTGGCATGGAAGGGGGGGGGGGGGGGGGGGACAGGGTCAGCCGTCGGGGATTACTATTCCCCTGTCGGGAAAATTTTTGTACAGAGTATTCATGTGGCTGAAATGTATATATCAGCGAAATTTTAGGGAACCAACCTATTCCCCACTCGTCCCCCCCTTGTGGGGAGATCGATGCCACCCTGTCAGACGATCAGATTTGCCCAAATCAATTAAACTCTAGTGCCATTCCTGCTTTCGAAAGGTAACACCCAAAACTATTAAGGTCATATGCAGTCGACATCGTTATAGCGACCACACATTATAGAAGACAATTCATTATAACGCGAATATATTCAAAATTGAACTGTGTGTTTCCCTACCACTCTATGTTATTTTGCTTCCGGTATAACGACCATTCAGTGTCGATCTAATCCAACGTCGAATTCCTTGGACCTCTTCAGGTTATTTTCCAATTCTCCATTTTTCTGCTTACTATCTATTTTAAATATTTTGTTGATAAAATTTATTTTTAATACCAAAGATAAAAATATTTGGTATTTATTAGTTGGAATCACTTCACATAGCCTAGCCACCCGGTAATGCTGAGCGTGCGTAGCGCATTTTTTAATTATATCACTATATAACGACCATAGTTATAAAGAGACCTTTTACTTTATTATGGAACGCAGAGGGTCGTTATAACGGAGTCGACTATAAAGTGAACATTTATTTTTCCCTCAAAACTAGGACATCTACTAATTTTTCAGATATCAGTATGTTAAAACAAGAAAACGCATTTTTCAGTTTTGAATAGAAGAAGACAAGGAGATGAACATGTGAAAATAAATAATTTATGGTATCTTCCATTTTCTGAACAACCATACTTTAGTAGATTTGGTGTAAATTTCAAATAAAGGCTAATTCTTCGCAGAATCCAAATAATATTTTTTGATAGTATTTTCTTTAGAATTTCATAACTTATTCAAAAAATCACCCTTTTACTGGTGCATTAGTGCTAGGCAGATGATGCAGAATATATTAATAATTGTGCGAAGATATTGTGATTCAAATTACAGTTCAGAAAGTGTGTTTTTGAACAATTCCACTTTAATTCTAGTTTAAAAATATTCCCAGTATTTCTATTCTGTCATTTTTTGTGGTAAAATTCAAGTAATATTGCGACTAACAAAACTGCAATGCAACTTCTATATACAGAGTGAGGCGTATAGCGCATGCTCCTCATCGCCGCTACTAGGCACTGTAAGTCAAATTTTTTGATTTTCGCGTCTTTTCTCAGGTGGGCTTATCTTTTTCTGAAAACGGGACATTTCGGCGTCCCGAAACTGTACTTGTTAATTTCTGGTTAAAATATTCCCAGTATTTCATTCTGTCATTTTTTTGTGTGATGTAAAATTCAAAATATGTGCGAACTAACTTCTAATGAACTTCTATACCCAGAGGTGAGCGTATAACGCATGCTCCATCATCGCCATACTATAGGCACTGCAAGTCCAAATTTTTATTTTCGCATCTTTTCTCTCATGGAATTAGGCTTATCTTTTTCTGAAAACATGGGACATTTCAGCGTCAGAAACTGTATATTAATTGGTTAAAATATTCCCAATACTACATTCTGGTACATTTATGATTATGCAAATTAGAAATATTTACGAGCTATGACTTCTGACCTGACTTCTGTATACAGTGAGCCATATAACTTGTGCTCCATCATTGCCACTACGGCACTACCGTCCAATTTTTGATTTTTCGTCTTTTCTTGAAATTGGGTTTCTCTACTTTTCAGAAAAGAGGGGCATTTCAAGTCGAAGCTTTGTACTTGTGGACAACGGGACGGAAACTACCTAAAAGCAGGACTGTCCGTTCAAACCGGTACTTGGTCACATTAGTCATGTACAGGATATTTTGCGCGGAGATTTCTTCCAAGCACAATGCAGATAACTATGAGAAGAGACTTAGAAAGAGTACTTCAAAAAAAAGTTTGAAGATTCTTGTATCCATTGATCGCAAGTAAGTGTTTGATGATTTGTATTTGTAACTTCATTTTCCTGAAAGTATGACAGTTGTTCGATTTCCATAAAATCAGATATCAAAACTACCTGTTTGGGTTTAACCATACGATGCAGAATTAATGACTGTCTTCATAAAAGATAAAGCGTGGGCTCCACCGAACCCATAGTATGCGGGTAGAAAAAAAGGGCTTGCTTTGAATTACAAAATTTCACTGCAAATTCTTAGAAATCTTCTTCTAGAATTGGTTGAAAGCCGTTTCTCTTAAAATTATATCACACTACAATATATTGCATTATTTTTGTTTGCATTAATGCTTCATTATAATATAAACCAAATTAAATACATTAAATCATTAAAATACTCTTTTTGTTCACACTAGGAGGCGCTGCATCGATTCATTCGAATCAGTGAAGGGGTGAAATTTTTCAGACTTGGCGGTTCTTTACTTGGCTGTTTGGTACCTGGCTCTTTCGCTACCAGCTTAAAATAGCCCTATTTAACGCATGCCGGTCAATGAAATGGGACTTGCATTTTTCTGGGATGTCTATGTTTGAGGTGGTAATCCATAGTTCCCATCTGCAAAAAATCGTTGTTAATTATTTGCCTGAAATGCAATTTCTGTCGGTGTTGTGTATAGTTGTCTTGAAATTTCATTTAAATATTTAGGAACAAATCGGCTGTTTCTATATTTTATTAAAGAAACCAGGTTGTATTGAAATAAATTGGTAAAACAGTTTTTAAAATATGCTTTTAATTGTTCTCTAAATTGAAGGCTCTGTATTTTTTATTTTCAATTATATTCTACTTTTTTTAGTCTCTATTGCAATTCGTATTGCGAATCTTGAAATAAACTTTTTTTAAATTCATTATATGTGAACTTGAATACTTCATATGGAATCACAAATTTTATTAAATTAATCAATTATTGATAATGTCACCAATATTAAAGATTGTATGTTGTCATTGAAACACATAACATCAGATGGGGTTTAAAAATTCGATTACCTATACAAACACAAGTCTAAGCTATATAAAGTAATGCAATGAAAATACTGTTGGACACGTCATCAATTTAACCCTTAATGGTTAATTTTTTTACCAGGAAAAAAGTTTGACAAAGGAATATTTTTTTGCTGCATAAATTCCCCACTGTTCTTCGGCGTGGAAAAAAAAAACCTCACGAAAGACCAGGTGGAAAGCATTTTCAGTGACATGGGCAAGCTACGCCATCTGTTGAAAATAATGATAGTGTTGTAATGAGAATTAAAAATACCGGCAAACTGGAAAAGAACGGAAATATCAACGCCCCTACATGTACGGGCCAAATCGGTTAGAGATTAAAAGAGTCTTGAAGTGTATCGTGATGATGTCAGTAATACCAGTACATTAGCGGCAGGTATTAAAAGCGTAGGGTACTAGCGCATATACGGTGTCTTCATCCGGTAGTGTTAGTGACGTATGAATGGGCATTGTGTTGTATATTTGACTTCAATTGACTTTCAAATTCTCGATACGTATTATCTTTGTCATTGTGTCTTAAGTCAGCGCCTGAATTATCCAATGCTCTTTGCTAATCTCAATACTGCCTTTGCCTGATATGTAATCCAGTTGTAACCATCAGACAGCATCAATGTCAGCATTTCAAGAAACTCCAATTGTGGTTGAGTTAATTTCAATTTTAATGGTGAAGAAAGATCGAAAATTTATGGTTAACTACTTCTTTCATAAACCAATCACCATGATGTCGCGCAGCATTTTTTAGTACGCGGCAGATATCTTACCTATCATGAAAAACTAACTCAACATTAGGTTTGTGTTGAAACAGATTGATGATGTGGGATAAATCGGTTGAAATTCTTATGAAACTAAGAAAATCACCGTCATGGTTGACGAGTGCAAATTATCTAGAGATTTCCCTTCCAAATTTGACATTTTATAATAGATATACTTCTGCGAAAATGTTTAACATTGATCGAAAACAAACAAAATAAACAGATGTTTATGACAGGGAAACCTACTTTTTTTATTTACATCTGTTAAATATTTCTTTATTCAAAACCTCTTGGTAAACAACATTATTTCATGTAATCACTTTCGTTGTTTAATAATTTTCTTTGTACTTTGTGTGATTTTGTGTAAATTTTAACGTGAGTTAGGAATCCCTGTAGACCTTGAAAGTGCAACATATAGAGCTGTCCATGTGAAAGAACCCGAACCATTGAGGTGATCGAACATGATCGAAGTTTGCCTGCGATTTGTTGATGAGTCATCGTGTGGCTGGAATTAATAGAGACTGGCGGTTGAGAATGAGATTCATGTCACTGAAAGTACTTCTATATACTATTCTTGGCAAGAAAACAATATCACCACGTTACATTTCAGGATACAATTTGGCATCAAACTATATCACGCGCATGATATGCCACTGACGTAATTTACTACTTTCTGTGTAACGGAAATTAATTTGAAATATGGGATTAATATAATTTAAATTTCTCAGCGCTAATGATCATAACGAGATAAATTTTTATATCAATCGATAGAAAATTTTATTTCACTATTTGAGAGCCATTATCTATTTCATTAGAACGACAATACTCTTTTAATTTAAAATTAATGAAATTTAGGTTCTCCATAACGAAATGTGCTATTTAACGTCTCATAATTATGGCGCGAGAGTTTTATTGTGGTAACGTCGACGTTACCAGAGGATCTCAGGCTATTATATTGGTAGTGTCTATAGGGTAATTGTTACAACCTTTTTTTGTAAGTAGAGACTGTGGGTTGAAATCTAAGAGAAGTTAATTTTTTATCTTAAACCTTAAATCGCCAAGCAAGACTACCCGACCACTTCAATGGTGCCAAGTCGCATACAACTAATAAAGCACATTAACTTTAGCAATCTTAGCATGACCTGAATGTGCCAACTTTCTAAATTTCACCCTAAGTGTGCTATAAATCATTCAGTGTGTGGCTGAAAAATACAATGACTTTTTTAATCAATGATAGTAGTGGCTCGTCAGTCAGGCTTCCTATTCATTTCCAAAACATGGCGGGCATAAAGCAAAAACATATTGGCTATAAAGTCATTCTGTTCCCCAAACTGAGTATGCAAGAGTAAAGGGTATATGCCGTCTCAGCACACCACTGGCGATATTTCGTTATTGGCGTTAGCACATTGCGTATAACCTGTTGATGTTTTACTATGCAGAAAAAAACAGTCATATATTTTGTTTGGGCTGAAACCACCGACGCCATGTTCGGTTACGCAAAAGAATCGCCAAATAACAAAATGTCGCCAGTGATACTTGTATATCAAACCTGTGCGTAAAAAGAATATGTTTTGATCAGAGCCTGACATTTCCCCGAGAGAGGGATCAACAAGGGAGGTACAGCTTGTGAAAATAAACATCAATACTACAATTTAATCACTATTTTCTATATTTGTCTTCAAGATATATATCCCTATAATAATGCAGTTCTTTTTAAAACCCTTACGACACAGAAAGCTTTACATTCGGTGTGCATTTGAAAGAATGGTTCAGTGAGAAGGGAGTCAGAAATAAGGACGGTAGAAATCGAAAGAACAGTTCTGGCCTGAATTAAATGGGAAGCCTTGGTGTTAAGTGGGAAATATCTTTATGACAATGGAACATTCTGTTTGATTCTAGAGCAACTTTTTTTTGTGGCCTATATTTTGTCGGGTTATGATTATCGTCTGTTCGACTGAGGTGGCTACTGATGCTTCTAACATTTGCTGGTAAAAATAACGCTCGACTATACGATATGGTTTAGAAGTCATACTCATGGCGCTGTCAATAAATAACATAAAAGATTTAATACACTATTCATATTTTTCTTATTACTTTTTAATATTTCTGGGATATGCAAAACTATTAAAGTTTTTGATAAAATTCTAAATATCAACAATAAGTGGAAAACATTTTAAAACAATTGAAAAACATGATTTGCAGAATTTTTTAAATTCTCAACTTTATAAAACCATTATCTAAAGGACTAGAGCCATTATATAAAATAAGTATCTACAGGGACTAGAAGCATTATATAAAACCATTATCTACAAATTTGAAAATACATATAAAACAAGTATCTACAGGGCCAAGATTTCTCGTAGAGACAACCTATGGAGAGCCAAAAAACAGCCTAAAATTTCTTCATCAAAATTCTCTCTACAAAGAAATAACAATCAAATATTTTCAATATTATTTTAGATAAACCCACCTAAAATGATGCTTTTGAAAAATTAACATTCGTTACATTAAATATATTGAGCGATAGATTTTTTTTTTTTGTCTTCTGTGGATCTAGTTTCTTGCCTTTGCACTTCTCCCCATTGAAAGCAATTTAATGGATCTGTCCGCTTCAATGACCCTTCAAACCTCTTCACGGGAAAAATCACCTACAAAGTTCCCAGGTATTGTGTAGCAACGGATTCGGAAACCCTCCGCTTTTTTGCGCATGCGCAGAACGGAGTTATTTTCATCAAAAAGTATGGATGGGCGATGTTTACATTTCTGGGCGTTATCTAACAAGAACTCAGGGAATGTGCTCATATGACTCATTGTCTGACACCCTTTCCGGTGTAAAATCTCGTCAAAGTGGTAGTCTCGGGAATCCGTTGCTGGCTTCTGCCATTTTCCAGACGTTTCAAAAGAAATTAGATGGTTATTTTTTTGAAGATTGATGTGTTATTTCCAAAATAAGAGCATTAAAATTGAATGTGGTGCAAAGACTGTAATTAAATTATATGTTTTCAGAGATAAATCATTGTATATTAAATTGAAAATTATATGTTAACTTTTTTTTGAAGTACTATTTTACAAGAATATTCTTTGGTCTCCATTTAGAAATGTGTAAATTCGGCCCTGATTATCTAATCTAAATGCAATTCGAATAAGAAACTGACGAAAAATAATCGTTTTCATTATTTTCTTCAGAAACGCCGTGATCACATGACATTAATCTTATTGCCGTTTCTGTATATTTCATCAAATGGCAACTTTCTGCGGTTTAACGCGGTGCGGTGGGCAGCTATGGGTGCGTGCCCACCCTGCCAGCACAATAGGTGCTCTATCATTAATAATGGGTGTATATGGGTATGCATTAATAATGGGTATATGGGTATATCATTAATAATACGTTATATACTGGATATATCATTAATAATGGGTATATATGGAATATCGTATGTGGGTATATCATCAATAATGGGTGCTCGGGTTATATCATTAAATATTTGTATACCAGGTACTCCTGTCATTGTAATGGGTATATCTGTGTAATGGTATATATGGGTATATCATCCATAATGGGTATACACGGGTATATCATCAGCCAATGGGTATATATGGGTATATGTCAATAATGGTATATACGGGTATATCATCAATATAATGGGTATATACGGGTATATCATTAATATGGTATATGCGGGTAGCATATCATTAATAATGGTATATATGGGTATATGTCATGTAGTGGGTATATAATTAATAATGGGTATATATGGGTATATCTCATCAATAATGAGTACTATACGGGTATGTGGATATGTATGGGTATATCATTAATAATGGGTATATCATTAATGAAATGACCATCACAGCATTGTTATCTTTGGACATATATTTAAGCTTATCAAAAGATATAGAATTCGGTTTTGAAAACCGATCGATGAATAAGAAAAGGTGATAAAGGATTCTGCTTATATTGAATGAATTGTAATTACTGGTAACGCACTTTATAATGGGTTGTGTATTAAAAATGTAATAATGCCCTTGTATGTGCTTATGAGGCTGCAGATGACATCAGGTAAATCTATATCAAAACAAGTTATATCTACCCAATGATGACTTGCTTTTCTTAATTGATATAAAAAGAGAACAAACCAGTTAAATGAGAGCCAGTTGTTAAAATCTATCAAAATTAAAGTAAGACTTAGCTATTTACTGAATTTGGCTTCATGAAAATCCGGTCCACAGATCATCAGTTATTTACCCAATAAGATCAAAACAAAATTATAGGAAGACAGACAAGAATTTTATTTAAGAAATAATCAATACAAACCGAGGTTTAGTAATTGCACCGTCTGCTAGAGATTGAACAAATCAAAACTCGAAAAAAAAAAGAAAACTATTTCTGAAACCTCTTATTGAACATGGCAACAGTTGTTCACTAAATACTAAGCGTTATCACATTTTATAATTGGGAATATATGGATTCATCTCTTGTCGTGCCTATTTATTCTCTTTATAAATTTTCATGCCAATTCTTTAAGTATCATAATTTCGTTTCTATATTTGCTTGCTTAACAAATTATATATACTAATTCCACTGGCATAGGCGGCTCGTCCGGGGGGGGCAAGACACCCCCCCTCACTTGCAAAAGAAAGTAAAGGGGCCTTTACCCCTCATAGTTCGATGCAATCCATCGAAAAAAAATGGATCCCAACTGAAAACTTGCACAGATAATATCGAAAGTTTCCAATTCATTTTGTCTACTTCTGATTAAAGAGTTTGGAAACTACAGATACGCTTTCAAAAGCTTTGCAATCAATCACTAATTTTAATAGTTAAAGAACTGGTTAGTAACAAAGAATGTTTGCGCCTTAATTCGAAGTGAAGAATTTTTTGAAAGTTGTGATATACTTGTCTTGCGGCAATCGTTAACTTCTCAACTTCACACGAGGTCTCTTCGATAGGCGGCGGTTCAGCCAGCATGTCACAAAGTGTTAAATCGTTCTATTAAACGTAAATTGCTTTTTCAGTTATAGGCTGCTTTAACTAGCGAGGTTCTAGTAAATGAGTTGGATATTTTCCAATCTAAGATGTAACATGTTCTGATAAACAAAAGATCGCCATTAAATAGTTCAAAAGTCTCACAAAACCTATGATCTTTTATAGCAAAAAAATAAAGGAGATAAATTTTCAGAAAATGTACAAAATAAAGCATCAACTCTGCAGAAGCTTATCCACAGAATAACAGGAACAGGAAAAGATGCAATTTCTTGTTGAAAGACTCTACCTATATGATATACATATTTCCATACTTGACAAAACTAATCAATCTCCTTGTATTACCTGTCTCAACTTTGCATCATGACAACATGAGAAGTTTTTCATGCTTAAGATCTTTACAAATCACCTACCTTAAGTAGTATGTGTCGAGGCTTTCTGCACTTGCTGTTTGAGGATCATAAAATACTGTAGATGACTTTAAAGGTAATGAAGACAATTTGCAGCAAATATGACGTCTTTCTTCTAATTGTGGATGTATATGTGTATATGCCTCTAATATCCAAATAAATAATTTATGACCTGCTCTCTGTGGTATGGTGTTTGGGGAGTACGCCGTTTTGTGACGACATCAATTGATCGATTCACGAGTTTAAGAAAGAAGGTGACTTAATAGGTAAGCGGCTGACTATGTTGTTATTTCGCGGGGTGAAATTGAACTTTGAATTGAAGGAGGACTCTGGTGGCCATCCGTTCCAGATTTGAGGAATCAATGTCGCGAATTTTTTTAGAGAAGGTCATTTAATCAATAATGACGTTAAAATCAATAATATATAGTCAGTTTAAAATCAACGCTATCACACACTCGCATCTTTTATTTACTTTTTTTGCGTTTCTTCGCTATGCCCTTCAGCGACCTCTGGTTCACGCCATGTCTAAAAAACTTATAACCCAAATTGAGTTATATCAAATGCAAAATACTTGATGTTTGAAATAGTTGTCATTGTTTACATTTATTGTATATTAAATGAAAAGCTATTTATCCGACGAAATTATCTGCTTTTGAATTTTTTTAGCGTTATAAGCGGTCATTTTATATAAAAAAACATCTAGCTCAAACAATGATTATTATGAATTAAGTAAAATATCATGAAAAATAAATTTTCTTTATTTTAGATAAAAAAATTTAGTTCAAATCCAAAATGAAATAAGTATATAGCATAAATAGGAAAAAAGATCATCTTCAGATGCATAAATTCAAAGTTTCAGTTCATGTGAAATTTCAGGAACAGAAATGAATGCAGTTTTTCTCTGCTATGCTCAAATATTAATTTGAAATTGTTGTTACCAAAATGCCCTTTAATTTTGATAAAATGGCTAGAATAGCGTAAGTTTTAAAACATCATCAATCATAGCATTCAAAACACCCAGCAAGTTATATATAAAACATATATAAGAGAAAAGCTATTTCAAATCTTTTTTATTTGATGTTTCATTATCTGTTTCGCTCTGATTGGCTGGTATTCCTAATTGAGTTTATTGGAAAAGTTGGTAAAGCATGTATAATTTGAAGTGGAATAAATGTTTAATATCAGGAAAGGTCAGCATTCCATGATCTTGTTCGCGAAGGGTGTTATCCATTCAGTGACCTTAAAAGGATTTCAGAGAATAGATAATTCTTTCAAAAGGTGCTTCCCATTCGCTGAAGCTCATACTGCAAGTTGAAACTAAAACATTAGGAAGATTCTTTTTTAAAATGTTGTAAAATAATTTTCGAGCGTTAATTATTTCGGAAGTTGTGCAGCCAAAAATTCGCTTAATT
The DNA here is from genome assembly GCA_013235015.1 of Araneus ventricosus. NCBI lineage: Eukaryota > Metazoa > Arthropoda > Arachnida > Araneae > Araneidae > Araneus > Araneus ventricosus. The sequence goes on from BGPR01005349.1 coordinate 92,593, forward strand.
TTAAATAATTAAGAATTTGGTAAAAATTGAAAAAATAATGTGCATATCCACCCTCCAAAGTATACATGTACAATTTGAGTAATAAGTTCTGTTGGTCTGTTCTGCAGGCGCCAACAGACCTAGACTTTCTCTTTTTTATTGGTGAGATAAAATAAGAGGAGGAACTTTGGTTGTGTGTTGCAGAATCTTATTTATTTTTCACATCGAACATTCAAAACATAAAATTAAAACATTTTTGTATGTATTTTGTATTCCTAAAATTGTATTTTTGAATAAGTTTTCTGAAGAAAAGTCAGTCATGACCAGTATCAGTAACTATCTTCTTTTTACATGTTTTACCACCATGCTTTTATTTTCACCAAATGAATGGCTGAGATTCATGATCCAAAGAGTGTAAAATATCATTTTTTTATCAATTCGTTAATCTCAGGAAGAAATGGCATTTATATTACTAGTCATCTTGTTATTTCATCCTTAAAAACTCGCGTTTGACAAGCCCATTAAACCCCTTGCTGCCGTGTTTTAGATCAATACAAAATTACCACGATATATTATAAGGAAGGTTTATAATCTCTACCGAATAGCGTCTTAGTTTTTATCATAATCTTATTTTTAATATCTCATAACATATTAGGGTCTCCACAAATGGAAATCATATGATTGAAATTCATAACATTAGAAAAATGGAAAAGTGTAACACAAATTCAATGACAATTTTTATCTAATAATAGCCAATAAAATAAATTTTACGTTAAAAAGTGATCCAAACTTTCAATATCAGCAATAATATTAAACAAGTTTTACACAGTACTCCAAAAATGTATGAGTAAATAGTGCTGTCTGTTCCTATATTTCACTTCCCAAAACAGTGTAATACATTTAATTAATCTATAAAACTGTATTTTTGTATGTTATTTTAATTTGACCATCAGTATCAGTACTTTCCATTGATCTCTGTAATGCAAATGCTTCTTCTTTAGTTCCCATCAATTCTCTCTACTATACTCATTGAATTTAAGCTCAAAATTCCCACTATATCTAAAAAAATCTTAAGATATTCTCAAATTAGTCTGAATGAAAAATACTAAAGACCAGTCTCCCAATTGTGCAAAATTTTGGATTTTGTTATACAGGATTCAATGTGATTGATTTCATTTCATTGTGACAGTGTTTTAAATAAGAAAATTTAGTGGAAAGAAATACTATATTTAAATTGGAAATACTCTCATAATTGACCAGACATATAAATAGAAGATTTAGTTGTGTATGGAGGAGGGAACCGTATCCTAAACAGTAAACGTATTTTTCAGCTTCACATATACTTAGAACGGTTAAATAAAAGAACTCGTTGTTTCCTGGCCCCAAGTGAAAATAATGTTTTACTACGTGAAATCTGAAATGCAATGTAATATCTGATCGAGAATTGATATAAATCGCGACCGCCTCAAGGATGTTCAGCCTGTGCCACGGCTGCAGGACGCCGAGGCGTGGCAAAGACATGATTCTAATCATAAATTTGAGAAATTCGTTATATTGCTGACGACTGGGTGGTTTGGTTATTATACCGCCGCGAGAAAACCTAGACACCAGACACGCCCGTGGCGAATCGTTGGAACAGGATATTCCACCCATTTTAGAGGGTGAAAGAAGGGCTTTATTTCTTTGGCGTAGGTAGAACCGGTGGAGTCTCATTTTCTCTTTGTACCATTGCGGAAACGAATTCCTCGTCTAACGGAAGTGCTTTTGTTTGTCAGAAATGTTGGTGATTTTGTATCCGTATCCCTCCTTTCTTCTGACTCTCCTCATTTGTGGCAGCCTTATGGGGTTTTTCAACATGGCGTAGGACAGTATGTTAACGTCTGTTTGAAGAGAAACTGTACGGGGGCTATTTTGGGACGGACCTCTGTCATTGAACCGCTGTCAGATGATGAGGATGACACCTGAGCTGGCATCTCCTCATGTGCTTCGCGCCAGGTGTACAGGCGCTGGACTTGGCACCCCAAGTATGATTTAACATGCAAAAGGCCCAATGCACGATGAATCTTCAGATCAGGTTTGAACCTGACCTCGGCCCCAAAACCGAATCTTACCTAAATTTCCGGACTCAGGCACAGAGCTGGAACACAGTAGAAAAGGAAAACCAATGAGATAACCAAATAATACA
>BGPR01005350.1:3677-19603 GCA_013235015.1 Araneus ventricosus
GTGTTCACACACGCTAGAACAAATACACAAATGGACGAAGCGTATTTATAAACATTATTTGTTTTGACTCATAGTATAGTGACAGAAATCGAATGTATGTTTAGGAAAATAACACTTTCCTCTGATGGAATGTAGCAGTTTTGCCTATGAAAAGTAAGTTTTGATGTTAGGAACACATCCCAGATTTCTGCCAACAAGATAACTGCATTTATGTGTTATCATGCTCACACATGCAAGAACAGACACACAGATGGACGAAACATACACGCAGTTACAATTCACTTTTTTCTATTGTTAAAGGTATTCTGAAACGTAGCAATTCAGCCAAATCTCGAAGTTAAATTTCTTGTCGATTAAAATGCTTTCTCGAGATATACTTCCTATTCGAGAACGTAATAAAAATGCCATTAAAGATATTAAATTGGTAAACATTACTGTATTGGATTCATAACCAATGAAAATCCAAAATATTTGCATGCTATTGTGTTGTTCTTAAATAAATAAATAAATAGGAGTTAGAAAATTCTTTTGAAAAGTTTTCAGAAAAATTTATGTATTTTAAAAGAAAGAATAGATATTCTTACTCGTTACGTTTTGTGCGATTTAATTTAGACTCAAAATATGTAACTACAAATAAAAACTGAAAATATATTACTACATCATTAACAACAAACTGAAAAACACAAAACACTTAAAATACCGGAAAACCTGATTCGATTTGACAAGAAAAAAATGGAATCATGAACTAAATTAAATGTCGTTTTCGTTTATCAGAATTCACAAAAATAAAAATTTTACAATTAGTAATCCAAAGAAGAATTGATAGGTTGTTCAAATTATATTTGAAAAAGAATTTAATACTAGAATCTTTATAACTGACAGAGACTTCGAACTAATTACACAATAAAGTATTTTAATTAGTATTCGCGTTTAATCGGCGTTTACAAATTACAATTAAATGATCTGTGGTGGCATCTCTCGACAATATCCAACACACTTTTTCTAAATAAAAATGCTTTTTTGATGTATATACTTATAATTATGAAATTTATGGCAATGATAAAAAAAAAGAGGACACGAATTTTTATCATCACCCGCGCTTTAAAATAATCATGGTTGCCATAACAACTCACAATTCAGAGTGTACCAAAACATTTCCTGTTCTTTCGAAACTTAAGTATAACTTCTTAAAAGCGAGTCAGTTCAAATTAACAACAACTTTCTAGTCCCAAATAAAATCACTCCATTTTTTCCCCATGAAAACCCCTTTTTCCATGAATTGCTTGTGTGTTGCGCATCGTCACTAATCTAGGACAAAACAGCGTCAGCTCTATAAGCTTTTGTCTTCTTCTTTCTGAAGGCAACGCCATTGAATTCAGTAAAGAGAACAATGAAGAGGAGAAAATGGCGCTAAGAATTCTGTGAAAATTGCCTTTTGAATGAAATTTCGATACAGCCAGCAAATTTCGATGGGATGCTGCAGTAGATAGCTTTAAGAACTTAAGAATTAATGAAATCTATTGATTATGCCATTTAATTTTGTTTTATGCTCTCTGCACTTTACATATGGTATCGGGAATTACTGAAAGCGAATTTTCTACTTCTATTTACTATTTTCGAAATTAATCAGAATCCAGCTAAAGAATACAAAATATTGGAACACTAATGAACTAACCATGGAATCACCATGCACTACAATGAAAATGATGCTGATTGTCAATCTCTAATGGATATTTGTAGCGAATGGTGCGTTATTCTATTCACTTCTAACTATTTTCGCTCAAGTAAAATATCAGATTGGTTTAGATATGTTATAATATCTTATATGTCTGAAACACCTATGAAATAATTTTAATAAAAGCAGTTTTTTTAAAAAAAAAAAAAACTTTTATTATTATGCTAAAAAGAGGATAATGTTGTTTTAAATATTTTCTACTTTTTGGTATTTAAAATATAATTCTTTATTATAAAAATTCTGGAATCTTGAATTAAATATTTTTCATATTCTTTACCAGTCAACGAGTACGGAATAAAATTCAATTAAATTAATAGTTTAACCGATAGTTAAATTTAGAAAATATTAAAGTAGTGTATTGTCATCGAGAACACACAAGTGAACAAAGTTTGAAAACTCTAGCACATTAGGACGTAAATGAAAAATTGTCTTTAAAATTCTGTCCTTACAAACATGAAATAAGTCAAGTTAAATAAAAGTGTATATGTTACCGTAAAAGCGTATAATTCAGTTATTTCACAGAATAACTCGGTATTCAACTAGGTAATTCATGAAATACCTAATCATTCTATGAAATAACGGATTGAAAAAAAATTGGTAATTTATGAAATATCTAGTTATTCTATTAACGGATTCCCCGCTTTAACTGTAACACACAGTGTGCCCGCTAAAGTCCGTTGTCATCCTAATAATTTCTGAACGACAAGAGCAATAGTCATAAAAGTGGAGTCTAAGTATAGTAAAGTTGTCATGCTCTACGCAAGAAAAACCACTTATATCGCCACCTGGCAGCAAAATTCGGAGTTAGCATTCTTATCTCAAAAGCGATACGATATACGGGAAAAAAGTCAATTAAAAAGTTGTTCAGCATCATCGATTTAGTAAGAGACGACACCTTCCGTACAGTAATGTTAAAAATAGAAGGCGTTAAATGCATATTTGTTTGGTTCGCAACTCCCAAAATTGTAACGCGATATGACGCGGAAGAAAAGAGAAAAGGAAGGACGTAATATCCGATTTTCTAGAGGATTTGCCGTTGAGTGACCTCCGGAGTGTATGGTTCCAACACGACGGCGCCCCTCCGCATAAGGTATCAAGTGTCCAACAGTACATTCGGGACAAATTCCAGCAACAAGTCATCGGGCATGATGGTTGCGTAGAATGCTCTCCACGTTTACCTGACCTGAACCCATTGGACTTTTTTCTGTGGGGATACATCAAATAGCGAGTGTATGCAACCCCTCCACCAACATTGCAGGAACTTCGAAACCGTATTACGGATGCTTGTGCCAGCGTGTCACCTGCCATGTTGTACAATGTGCAGCGGGAAGTGCAGTCCCGTGTCCAGATGTGTATTCTTGCTAAAGGACACCATTTTGAGCATGACAGATAGATGAGCCTCATTTCCGGCAAGTGCAGTTTGGTCCAACGCGATCAAACAAATGTGCGTTTTGTGCTTTTCATTTGTATCAATTTTGTGCGCAAGATGTTTTTTGTAATAAATCGATGATGCTGAACAACTTTGTAATGACTTTTTCCCGTATTAAGTACCGTTTTTGAGATAAGAACGTTAACTCCGAATTTTGCCGCCAGATGGCGCTGTAAGCGATTTCTTTGCGTAGCGCATGGCAACTTTGCTATACTTAGACCCCACTTTTATGACTATAGCTCTTACCGGTCAGAAATTATTGGGGTGACAATGGACTTTAGTGAGCACACTGTATAAAAATAAACAGTAGTGGATTCCAATATCGTATAGAGGTAAAAATGGTGTTCCAACAAAAGCGTTGCTGGGAAAAGTCGCTATGCTTACAAGGCTTTTAGCCCACGAAACCCATCTATTGTTCTATTAAACTGTGCTTCCCAAACTGTCTAAATAAAGTGGGGGGAGGGAAACCCAAGCCGGTAGGTTCTCTTCGATTTTCTCGTATGCTTCCATAATATGGCGCGTTTTGTGGTAATCAGAAAACTGAGTCACCCCGCCCTTCCGTAGCATTTGGGAAATCTGAATGACAGTCGCTGCAATAACTCGAGTACTGAGGCTGGAGTCGTAAGAGCCAACACCGGCCACGGCCCAACCCCCCCGTAAGAGGTACGTACTGTCTTACCGCCACGAGATAAACCCTAGACACCAGACATGCCGGTGGAGGTCGTTATGGAAACGGGATATTCCACTGCATTTTGGGGGTGAAGGAAAGGGCTTTATTTCATTTGACGCAGATAGAACCGGTGGGAGTCTCATTTCTCTTTGTACTTCTTTCGAAAACTAATTCCTCGCCTAACGGAAGTGCGTTAATTTGCCAAATGTTGCGGTTGATTTTATATCCGTATCGCTCCTTTCTTCGACTCGTCTATTTGAGGCAACACTGCTCAGGATTCTTCTCCTGGCGGTAGGACAGTAGTATCACTGGAGGAGGGACTCACAGTCCCCTCCCCCATTTCTGTACCCACGTTCAGAACTCGATTATTTATCCGGCGGTTTCTCATCCACGTACTCGTGGTGCTCCCCAGGTGGGAGCGCATTTTGTAGTAAGCTCCGTAGTATATTAAAGAGAACAGAGAGAGTATTTTGGGCCTCTTTCCTTCAGCCGATTGGTATTGACATTTGACACAGTTTTACAATTTTGGTTTCAAGGTCATATGTCAAATTCCATGTATAGCTCTATGTGTTTTGGGGTTATCGCATTCACATAAATATGGACCATTGCTTTTCTTTCAAGATTAAACACATATCTACAATTTTAGCATTAAGTGTCGTGTTACTGAATTACCCTGTTCAGAATGGACAAGCAAACAGACAATCTCACCGTTGACGGATTTAAACCAAAATTAGACATAGATCTACAATTTTGTTATGAAGATTATATGCTACAACTCATCCTTCTAGTATGTTGTATGTTTGGGTAATCGAGTCATATGCAGTAGAACCCCGGGAATCCGAACTAATTGTGGCTGACCTCTGTTCGGATTCCGGGGAATACGGATTATCCGGGAAAATCAGTAAAATACTCTTGATATATACCAAATGCAGTAGAGTATTGACTCTGGCTGTTATGTGAAAGCGTACGGAAAGAGAATGCGGTGATTCGTACTGTACAGTGACAAACAAGTTGTGGGTAAAAAGAAAATATCTGAGTTTGTTTTTACTAATTAAGGTGCTGTATTCATTCTTAAAAACCAATTCGAATACTTCTTTTAAGTTAGGGACAAACATTAGCTTTGTTTCTGATTCTTAATTGTTATTTTTCCATAATTTTTCAGCAAAATTTTCAAAAACATTAAAAAAGGTGTTCGAATTATCCGGAATTTTGGATTACCGGGGTTCGGATTTCAGGTGTTCTACTGTATTTACGAATAGTCAGACCGACAGACGGAACAGAACAGAAGGCCGTCTCTTGCCCCTGTACCCGTGACATTTCCGGTCACTGAACGGTTTGATGGTCAAGAAAAGAGCATTTTATTTAAGACAAAAAAAAACAACAACAACAAATCCAGATATTTACACTATATACAGTACAGAAATTTACATAATTATACAATTTCATATTAGTGTTCTTATCTCTGTTGTTGAATGCCAAGGACTTGATTTTTGAGGCATGTAACTTGTTCGCTCATTGAAGACACAGTCTCAATCACATTTCTCAAGTTTTGGAAGGAGCCTTTGGTTGTAGTTTTTTGGGGGGATGGGAGGTCTGGTCGTTTGTAGCTTGTTGGTTACAGTCAAGCCTTTGATAAATCTCATATATTAAAGGCTGAACGTCAACAAACGTATGTATGTATGTCCTTCTATCTTCTCACGAACCACTGAATCCTGAAACTAGCCGTAAGTACCAAAAGATGGAATATAATTCATGGAATCCATTTCGACTATTTAAATTCCGAAATTGTAATTAGTTAAAAAGATATTAATTAAAAACTTAATATTGATTGATTCCCTAGTGGTGCCATCTATCGAGAACTTTAGCATCCAACGTTCTTGCATTTTTTTGTTTATTGACAACTTTGAATCCGCAGTTCTTGGAAATTTTTGTTTATTTATTTAACGAAACCTGGTTTTAATTTGTATAAAAGGTTTTTTTTTTCTTATTTAGCTAACTTGGTGTTTTGAAATTATAAACAACGAAAACAAAATAATAAAATCATTTTCTGGTAAATCATGAATATCGGTCAGTTACGTGCCGCCATCTATTGAGCAAATAAAACATAATTTTAAAGTTATTCGTTTACAACAGAAAAAAATCAAGGAAAAAATAATTAGAAGCTCAAAAGAAATATAAAATTCAAAAGCTACTGGTTTTTAAGTAAAATTCAGATTTTTAAAAAAATTAGGGATAAACAAATACGAAACAAGAAATAACAATTAAATTAAAATTGTATTTAAAATTCGTTTATTTGCAAATAAATTTAAATTTTAATAAAACAAAACAAAATGTGAAATTTGTTTGTTTGTAATGAAGCAAGCAATTTAATCCCCGGTGAAGTCCCCTTCTAACATCATATCGAAACGTCATATTAATGATTTACTACAATTTAAGTGTGAATGACAGAATTTCAGGTTTTACACCAAACAATGCAACTACATTCATCAAATCGAAAACGTGAAAAAAAGTAATTTCATTCGAGTCTGCAGAAGTTCCCTTTTAAAATCTAATGGTTCACATACGGTGTTCTTCCATTTCCATTTATTTATTTAACGGAAGCTGTTATTTCTCTTTTAGAGAGCTTATGTGTTTGGATTTAGTAATATCGGGGAAAAAATCGTTTTCTTTCCTTTTTGTATTAAGGTGTTTCACTTCGTAACGTTTGTTGGGGAAAGTAAATGACAATTTTTGTTGGAAAAAAAAGAGGCGGGCTATATGAAAATATATGGATCCATATGACCTCGCTTCTCTCCGCCCAGGAATATCTTATTATCCGAGATAGTACGTGCATCGCCGGGCCACGCAGCTAGTTTATCTTAAAATTTGATATAGATCTTCAATCTGTTGATAAAACCAGTGCCAAAATTCGTGCATCTAGCTGTTGTTTTGATGCATTAAAGCCGACTGGCGCACACGCAATACCAAGGAGGGTTTCCGTATTTGAAAATGGATAATAGCTTATCTTGTTTCGTTTCACAAATAGAGAGACAAACATAATTTCAAAAAATATTTTTTCAGACGCAGGGAAATATAAAACTTGGAGATTAAACAAAGACGCGAAGTCAAATTTCTTGTCGTTTATAAATTTTTTTCTTTTTGTGTACTTCCTATGCGAGAAAGTAAAAAAAAATAAAACCTCCGCTAAAATTTGTTTCATGTAGTTTAAATATTTAGCAACATTACTTTGATTCCGTAAAAAGAATACTATTGTTAAGTTATATTTTTAGGCACTCATTAAGAAAAAAAAAACGCTTTTATATCGCATATATAATCATTGTGAACATTATAACGATAATAAGAGAGAAAGAACGAAGATAACCTAAATTCATATTATCAGCTGTAGCTTCTACTCTTCTGGGTTACCATGACAACGCCCCATTCAAAATGCGTCAGAAAAAAGTTCTGTTCTTTCTAAACTTAACTACAACCATCTTAAAAGCGAATCAGTTCAAATCATCAATCACTTTCTAGTCCAAAATAAAGTCGCCTCAATTTTTTTTTAACTCGAAAAACCCTCTTTCTTTAAATTGCTCGTACGCATCGTCACTAATCGGGGACGAAACAGCGTCTGGTGTAAAAGCTTTTGTCTTCTTCCTTCTGAAAGCAACGTCATTCAATTCAGGGAAGAGAACAATGGAGAAGACAAAATGGCGCTGAGAATTCCCCAAAAATTGTCTCCTGGATGAAATTTCGATACAGCCAGCAAAACTCGATGAGATGCTGCAATGGATCTACTCTTATTTCTTTTAATTAGGAATTAATTAAATCTAATGATTACATCATAAGAATTTGCTTCGTGCGTATCATTTTTATTCTTTTAATGCGAAGAATAATATAGCAAACGAGATTTTAGAGTTTTACCAAAAGGCCCTGAAGTGATGCACATTTATTGGATACATGTCTGAGAAATACAAGATCTCAACTGAGATTGCGTCAAATTGAAGTGTCCATTTGAGACATAGGGATGAAAAAAGTCTGCAATGGAAATATTTTTACATGTTAGGGTTGGATTCTAGGTTAAGTGAAAGATGCAACAAGAATATATAAAAACTGAAGATTTAAGTAAATAATTGGACTAAGACAAATGGACGGAAAATAGGAATGTATTAACTGGTATGGCTTAAGAACGATTAATAAAACTAAATACTAAGCACGAGAATAACTTTTGTGTTTTAAAATCTTATTGGCGTTCTTGTTTTTGTTTTGTTTATAAAAAGTTTCGTGATTAATCCTTGCTTTGTAATTTTCCTTCTACTCTTGGGATCTTTCGGGTTACACGAAGCTTCCTTTGACGAAAGTCAAGCTTCTAAAAATTTCCCAAGTTTTTTAATCCATGTAACCCTTGAGAAAGTATGCTTGAATGGATTTTTTGTTCTCTTACTACAGTTTTTTCAGGTTGAATTTCTTTGTTTTTATACTTATTTGGAATGTGTTTTTTGTCTTTCTTTGTTTTTGTATGCAGCAGCCTATTGCGCATTAGTCAAACATTGTAATATATTTTGAATTTGTTTGAATTGTTAATTGCATTTTTATTTGATTTTACTCTTTATATTTTGTGTTTTAACTCTTTCGAAAATAACGGGACGCATAGACCCCGAAAGAACTTTAAAAAATACCTTTCGAATAGAAATATCCTTGGGTTAGTGTAGGCATTTCCCGTCTGTCATACCAAATTTTGAGAAGCAGTTTTCATTTACAGTAAAACTTCGATTAACCGTCACAATCCGGACCAGCGTTGGGACGGTTAACCGAAATCTTTTAATACATATGGTACAGTAACATAATTTCACTGCTGAATTGGGACGAAAACGAAATCCTTGAAAAGTGAATAATACAAGCATGTCGTACTTAAATTTACAAAAATGATCAATATAATTTTTAATATAAGAGTAGTAATGTACAGTTGCGGGAAAAAAGGATCCACCCAGCATTATTCATCCGTTAATCATTTTATTGTAAAACGAAAGGTACCAATTTTCAGGAAATAATGTCTGCTAACAGATTACATGTCTAAAAAGTTCAAAAGGGGTCGTCTACATATTTATAATTGAGCTAACTTCAAAATTTCCAGTGGAGACACATATTTTTCTTAAAATATTTCGAATCTACATAAATATTTATGCTGGAATATCAAGTTTCATCAACCCAGTATTTTTGGTTTCGGAATTATAAGCAAATGAAATTTTGAGTTTCTAATGTTAAAGTAAAATTTTGAATTTTTATTGATATATTGAGAAATAATGTAACTATTTATCTAGATTTTTTTATGTAGTAGTATGAATTATTCTGCACATTTTACACTTTTACTTTTTATTTTAAAATAATTTTGAGCACTTGAAATATTTTATCAAAATTGATGTTAAAAAATTTTTGAATAGCAAGACTTATAAATTTTAACAGTAATCGAAGCAGATGGCCATTTGATAAGCCTATGCAAAATTTCAGTATATTCGTACTACTAGAAGTTTTGAAGTTACATTATATTTTCAATTTTCGTTGTGAAACGATGCACTTAAGGGGGCGTCATATACAGGGTGTTCATTAATTATTGTCGGGGTTTCCGTACCTCATAACTTTCGAATAAAAAATATTACGCAAAAACCGATTACGTATTCGTAAATTACAACTCAAAGAATTTTACGTAGCAACAATGCGATCTTAGCGCATTTGCAGACTGGGTAATTAAGACGTCATAAATAAAAATGGCGACCGTGCAAGAAAAAGCAATGTGTGTATTGTGGTTTTTCGACACTAAATTTGGTTTGGGGATTTGTCAAGAACATTGTGTACAAGACCCCTGTGCCCTCCCTTGATGAACTGAAGCGCAGAATTGTTACTGCGATCCAAAATGTTACCCCACAAATGCTGGAGAACACTTGGAGGGAAATCGAATTTCGTCTCGATGTGTTACGAGCCACGAAGGGCAGCCATGTGCAAATTCATTAATCTTTTTAATATCATTAATAAAATTCTTTGAGTTGTAATTTACGAATACGTAATCGGTTTTTGTGTAATATTTTTTATACGAAATTTATGAGGTACGGAAACCCCGACAATAATTAATGAACACCCTGTATTTCGAAAACGTTTTCATCATTAAATGTAATCATTGCGCCACTTTATTTTTCAAACTTAAATATATAAAGATTTTAACTATTTATATATATGATTAAAACTTTATAAATTAAAGTGGCGTAATATTAATAGACTTATTTTTTTACGAATCAAGTTCTACCAATTGTAAAATGTAGATAATTACTTTGAAAATAACATTTAAAGTGAGAAATAATTTAGAATGCTACTACCGACGTTTAAAGGCAAGCGGAGAACTTTAGTAAGTAAATGTGGAGACGACCCCTTTTATGTCGAGAACACAAAATGTCAAATATCTTCCAATCTATTAATGATATATTAACCATTATTAATATTCTGGGGTATTTTTTCATGAGAAATTTATTTATGACATCAAAAAGGGTGTTGCCACTGAGAATTTTGGAGTTAGTGCCATTTTAAATATGTAGATGACCACTTAAGAGAATTTAAACCTTAGAATCTTTTAGTATACGTTATTTCCTGTAAAACGGTATCTTTAGTTTTAAGAAGCAATGATTAGCGGCGGAATAATGCTGGTGGAAACTTTTTTCCCCCGCGACTGTACATAACATAACACCACTCCATGGCCCTGCAACTATAACTTTAAAGGTTATTTAAGCAGTGTCGCGGACACGAAGTAGAAGAAAAATCACAAAACCCGAGCAAGTTCCTCTCATTGCTTCCGAAATCTTAGAAGCCATAATTTTACAAATGTTATCAGGAGCGAATCTATTAGGATGGACTGCTATTGCGCTTTTCATTACAATTTGTATGGTATCACAGAGCATGCTGAAAAATAAACTATGGAAATACACAATTGCACATGAAATAACTGGACACGTGTAGGAATGCAATACACATGCAATGGAAAAACTTTGAGATGAGAAAAAATATTCCATTTACGAAACAAAACAGTTAAGTGAGAAAAAGAGAGAGAAAAAATATAGAAACTTACATTACTTTTTAGACGATGGCGAATGACAGAAACCGACGATTAAACGAGTGACGGTTAACCGACGTTTCACTATACTGAACATGATGTCACTACCGTAGGTTGCTGCTTTGAGGTTTTCCGCAGTGTTGCATCAGCTTATTTGATAGCCAACGAATGTGTATGTTTTTTTCGGAAGTATCGTGAAATTCTAATAAAATTTTGATTTATAAAGCTAAATTGAAAAACTTTTCCTTTTTCATTACACAATTACTCTTTGAAGACTACTCTGTCCCAGTGATTATGACGGATGGAACATCTACGTCCCGCTCCTAAACCAGAGGTTATATTTTACCCAGTGGCAGCTCTTCAGCTCAGAAACAAGCAGTACTGCAAAAGTTGTATATACCTAAGTTGTAGTTAATTTTGAGCTGATTATGTTGCCATATAATGTTGATATAATAAAAATTGAGAGTTTTTGAGTTATAAGCAAAAAACTGGGGGAATTGTTTTCATGTTTTTGGCTATAACTACAATTCTAACAAAAATTATTGGTGGCAAACCTCAGATTCGTAACCAGCACCCGGAAAAACATAAAGAAGCAAAAAATTACAACTCCTCCAGAATTGGATTTAAAAAAACTAATGAACGATTAAACTACTGAGAAAAAGCGAAAAAAAGCGAAATGAAGAAGTCGCGCCAAGCTAGAGCTGGGGAAAATGCAGCTCAAATTAACGCAATTTCAAGCGGAGAAAAGGTTTCTAATTCGGATCCGCAGGAGGGGGAAAACTCTCTGCAGCTCTGGTCTGTCTCTCTCTTAATTCTTGATTGATTTTCCGTCTTCCTTTTACAATTTTTATTACATTTTGACATTTTCGTTGATCCCTGAATTCTCAAAGTGGAAAAGTAAGCCAATTAGAACAAAAACTAAAATAACATCTTTTAAATAATTTCAGGGGGGACTGCAGCTCTGCAGCTCTTATGAACGAGCCGCCACTGTACCTATATACAGTGTGCCCGCTAAAGTCCGTTGTCACCCCAATAATATCTCAACGGCAAGAGCTATAGTCATAAAAGTGAGGTCTAGGTATAGTAAAGTTGCCAAGCGCTACGCAAGGAAACCACTTACAGCGCCACCTGGCCACAAAATTCGGAGTTAGCGTTCTTATCTCAAAAACGGTACGAAATACGGGAAAAAAGTCATTACAAAGTTGTTCAGCATCATCGATTTATTACAAAAAACATCTTGCGCACAAAATTGATACAAATGAAAAGCACAAAACGCACATTTGTTTGATAGCGTTGGACCAAACTGCACTTGCCGGAAATGAGGCTCATCTATCCGTTATGCTCAAAATGGTGTCCTTTAGCAAGAATACACATCTGGACACGGGACTGCACTTCCCGCTGCACATGGTACAACATGGCAGGTGACACGCTGGCACAAGCATCCGTAATACGGTTTCGAAGTTCCTGCAATGTTGGTGGAGGGGTTGCATACACTCGCTATTTGATGTATCCCCACAGAAAAAAGTCCAATGAGTTCAGGTCAGGTAAACGTGGAGGACATTCTACGCAACCATCATGCCCGATGACTTGTTGCTGGAATTTGTCCCGAATGTACTGTTGGACACTTGATACCTTATGCGGAGGGGCGCCGTCGTGTTGGAACCATACACTCCGGAGGTCACTCAACGGCAAATCCCCTAGAAAATCGGATATTACGTCCTTCCTTTTCTCTTTTCTTCCGCGTTATGTCGCGTTACAATTTTGGGAGTTGCGAACCAAATAAATATGCATTTAACGCCTTCTATTTTTAATATTACTGTACTGAAGGTGTCTTCTCTTACTAAATCGATGATGCTGAACAACTTTGTAATTGACTTTTCTCCCGTATATCGTACCGCTTGTGAGATAAGAACGCTAACTGCGAATTTTGGCTCCAGGTGGCGCTGTAAGCGGTTTTCTTGAGTAGCTCATGGCAACTTTACTATACCTAGACTCCAATTATATGACTATAGCTCTTGCCGTTCAGTAATTATTGGAGTGACAACGGACTTTAGCGGGCACACTATATATAAAAAACATTTTTGTTTTGGCATTCTAGTGTGCCTCATTCATAGTTCATGCTGCCGAAACTGTAAACAAAGTGCCAAAAGATTTATAATGGCAGGAGGCTGGAAAATAAAGAAAGAAGTATCTCTTCTGAGATTCCAAAAATAAAAGGCCTTAAAAATTTCAAAAATCAAAAAAATTTCAAAAAAGACGGATCAAAATAAGATTATAGTGTTAAAAAACGATTTATATTACAGAAGTATGGCAATGAAAGATGGTATTTATACAGGAATAATATGAACATAGTTCAAACTGAACTTTATCATAAAACGCATATATTTTAAGGAATCCACTTCTAACGTTCAATTATTTTTAACATCGTGTCAAATAAATAAAACGTACAACAGAAAACTCGACGCTCTTTGAATAGTGGAAATGTTTCTAAAATTTTATTACTAAAAAATGTGCAATGATAATGGCGGATTCAAGTTATGCTTATGTAGATATCAACCGGGCCAAGGCAATTTAGTTTTGGAATTCATTGGTTGTATTGCGGAAGGAAAAAGGACTTGACATCTTAACACAGCGTTAGACATTTACGCTGTGTGCAGTTACGTTTATTATTTGGTTGTGACTTCCATATTAATGAAAGAAATGTGAAAATCGAATCAGCACCACATAAAAATGACGAATAGAGAACAAAAAAGCCTTTTTGTCGAGTTTGCTTTTAAATATTTTCATTCTACCGGAAAAATATTTTAAGAAAAATTATTTCGAGAGAAGTTCGGTTTGAGCAGAAAATAAAGTAAATTACTCAATCCAAAATACAAAAAGTAATAATTTGTCTTTAAAATAGTGAATTGCATCTTTAAATATAACCCGGAAAACAATCGCAACAATCTACGACTGGATAACTGCTGTATACGATTCCTAGGCGCTACTTATAATTTCATCGAGTCCTCACATTATCTTAAAATCATTAAAAAACATTCATTTAAGTTTCTCTCGAAACAACTGATTTGTAGTTACCTAGTCAGAACATATAATCCACAATATAATATGTGTTTTATGTTGCCTTTACAACATTTTAGATTTTTATGCATTTTGATTTTCCGTGTTCTTATGCAATCGACCATTTTTTTAAATGTCTTTTATTGGTTTTACTTTTTGTACTCTGTTTTTGGCGCCGTGTTTGAATTCATTTTTATCTTAAGTGTTGCAATTTATTTTTATCTCAAGTGTGTATTTACGTTTTAAACTTTTAAATTCCTGGTGTGTTTTTAGTAGACTCGGTATTTGCGTGATTTGACTTTTTAACCCTTGCCTTTTGGAAATGGTCTTTTAATTTTTAAAAAAGACTTTTAGTATCATAGTGTGTTTTAGTGCTTTTGTGATTATGTGTTTTCGTTTTTAATTATTTATACGTTTGCAAAAGATTTATGATTTTGTGTATTCTCTGTGTTCAACTTTTTGTTTTCTAGTGCATTTTTTTGTTCACTCTTGGTGGCTTTTGTTCTTTGTGTGTTTGCTCTGTGCTTATAGCACTCTGTAAATAGAGTTTTCTCTGTAGTGTGCTTTTCTTTGAACAAATAAATAAATATACATCTGTACCTTCATAGAAAGAAGGTTGTTCCTCCAACAATCAAAGCGAAAGTATATTTATGAAAAGTTATCACAATGATCTTTTTTCTTTTTCCATGTTTTGAGAAAGTATTTACCATATTTTATATGGATATTTCAAATTTTAATAACATAATAATATAAGGGTATTATTTTGCTATAAATTACGTCTTTATCGTTGCTGAAGATAATAAAAAGCAGCATCTGTAACGGTGTTTTTTCTTTAAATTTATAAAGAAAAAAATTTTATAGTAGATTAATTTTTAAACTACCTCTTACACAATGTTTGGAAAAATATTTACATTTCATCAAATATTATGAAAAACTTTGTTAAGTTAAATGAAGCACCGATGCTTTTTCATCAAAGGGTGATATATCAGCGTCACTACGAGAGAAATAATAACTCGAAAGACAATTCGAACTGAGAAACAGCTTTAAAATGTGTCTAATTTTAATATTATAACAATATATAGGTTATTATTTTGTTAAAATCAGCGTGTCTAACTGTGCTGAAAATGATAAAAAAGCTAACTAGCATTTTTAATGGTGCTTGTTTATTAAATTTTTATAATACATTTTTTAAACTGCCTGTTACATAATGTTTTGAGTAATATCTAAATTTCAATCAAATGAAAAACTTTGAGTTAAATGAAGCATATTTCTTTTACATCAAACGGTGATATATCAGCGTCACTACGAGAGAAATAATAACCCGAAAGAAAATCGCAATGATCAGCAGCTTTAAAATGTGTTTCGAAAAAATGGAAATTCCCAAATAACGACAATCGATAACGTCTGGAGTTTTGAAAAATATTCCACAAAGGTTCTGTGTTCGCAATTACTCAAAGTCATTAACAGCTCCATTTTGTATATTGGCTGTCTGCTTATGATATGAATAATGAAGTATCGTGTTCCGAAAGCTACTTTGAGAATGATAAGACTTGACATTCTGGGAACTTTGAAAAAATTCTCAGGGAACTAAACAGTTAAAATCAGAAAAAGACGGACTATTTATTTTTTATCGCGTTTACAAGCATATATCGTTCAGTTAAGTTTAAGAATGATGGTTAAGAATTATTATTTTGAAAAACTACTCATCGGCTATTTTATATCTTTCATTGTATTCTCCATTACCTCTATTTCTAATAAAAGAGAATATGTTTGGGTGTGTGTGCCTGAGTGTTGGTATTCTAAAGGTCAGACTGCTGCGCCCTATACAATCCCAACACGAAATAATAATTAACAATTCTTATTCAACACAAATTAATAATTCTTATGCTTAAGAACTATTATTTTGAAAAACTGCTTATCAGCTATTTTATATCTTTCATTGTATTCTCCATTACCTCTA
>BGPR01005350.1:19613-32792 GCA_013235015.1 Araneus ventricosus
GCTATTTTATATCTTTCATTGTATTCTCCATTACCTCTATTTCTAATAAAAGAGAATATGTTTGGGTGTGTGTGCCTGAGTGTTGGTATTCTAAAGGTCAGACTGCTGCGCCCTATACAATCCCAACACGAAATAATAATTAACAATTCTTATTCAACACAAATTAATAATTCTTATGCTTAAGAACTATTATTTTGAAAAACTGCTTATCAGCTATTTTATATCTTTCATTGTATTCTCCATTACCTCTACTTCTAATAAAAGAAAATGTGTTTGTGTGTGTGTGCCTGCGTGTTGGGATTGTAAAGGTCAGACTGCTGAGCCCTATACAATCCCAACACGAAATAATAATTAACAATTCCTATTCAACACAAATTAATAATTGGTGTGCTTTAAGAATTATTAATTTGAAAAACTACTTATGAGCTATTTTATATCTCTCCATTACCTCTACTTCTAATAAAAGAGAATGTATTTGGGTATATGTGACTGCGTGTTGGGATTCTACAGGGCATACTGATGTGCCTACAGCTATGAAATTTGGCAGAAACACACTTTGAAAAGGGGAAATGTGCAGGTCGGAGCTAAAGCGAAATTTTGATGCTTTTCGGTGATAACATTCGAAAATATTATTGAGCAAAAATTATTTTTATATCCCCTTAAAATTAAAAAATATATCTCTTCAATAAAACTAATTTAGTTGTTGCGCACATTTGTTTTAAATTTTAACAATTTAAAAAATATATTTTTTGCAATCATAATTTTCATTATCATAATCAAATTCAAACGGGTTTTCAGTGTTTAATCAACTATTTAATAGCTTGTTTCTCTTATGTATTAGACTCTAAGGATTCTGTTTGTAATTTCATATTTTTTGACCATGCCGTAATGAATTTTTACATTCTCAATTCATATCGTTCATTATTTTGTGAAATTTATAAACAAATCGTACTATGATATTAAGTATATTATGAAATCTATTAATACAGTATACTGAATGATTATATGAAAAACTAGGGATACATGACCATAGTTTTAATTTTTCTTATGTTTTTCGAATATTTTGAATGTTATAAAAGAATTTGTTTCGAATAATAAGAAGTATATTAAACCAAATCGATACATCATTTAATCATAAAATAAATATATTTTAGGAAATAACCTAGGGTCAACTATCCCTAAGAATAGATACGTTTGACCTAATTAATAGAGATACTTGAACCTAAATTAAAAGCGTCTTAACTATCACATATATTACTAAAACATTTTAAGAATTAAATAATAAAACGTAATAACTATTATGAAAGTGTAACATAAAGTCTAATTTTAACGCTAAATTAAGTAAATAATTGCAATAATAATGAATAATTAAATAATAAAAATAATAGCAATGGAATTGGGAATCTTAGTAACGTTACTAGCGCATTAGAAAAATCTCGGTTTTGGAAAATTAGAACGGAATAGAATAGCACAAAAATGAAAAGAAAGAATCTTAAAAAATGTTGTCCAAAACAAGAAAGTGGAAAAGCTTAATTGACTAACTCCGTTCTCCTAATATTTTGATCAAAACACAAACAAAAGAAGAAAAATACACTTTACGAGATGAAGAAAATTCTAACCTAACAAAGAGACGACCATAACAATCGAGGACGAAAAGGCGAAACGTTGAATAAAAACAAATGATGGCAAACCGATCGTGCAAAAGATTTTTATTAAACTAATAAATGAATAAAAATAATTTATTTGCAATCGAGTAAAAAAGGGAATAAATAATTTTCTATTCTTTTTAAAATGCTTACTGATATAATTCTCTTTAGTATTTGAAGTTATCATATTAAAAGGAAATTTTATTCTTTAAATAATCATTTGTTATTATATTTATAAACTATTTGTAAATACTTATTCTCATGTAAAACTGAACTATCAAAAATCCGCACAATTACGTCAATAATCAAGGTGTTGATAGTATCATCTATCTTAATCCATCCTGATTGTTTGAGTGACCATACTGACGACAAACTCCACCGCACCAGAAAGTTGATCCTAACCACAAACTGTACTTCAGTCGGCTATGAACACCGAAGTTGCACTATATAACAAACGGTAACTACTACGCTAAATTTTACGCTAATGCTACCTTAAATTTTACTATTTTGTAAAAATAAATATGATTTTAGGGGCTGCTTCATTACTGACTTTACTTTCCGATTGCTTAGGTTTTTTATTAATTAATGGCATTCTTAGAGTCATGAGTTTACTCCTTGAACACCATTTACCATATATCGAAAATATTATACGGTATAAAAATATTCCCAATATATATTTTCGTAGAATTAAGTTTAATGAATGCTAAGGCTCTAGAATCAGAAACCGAAATGGAGCTGAAGGAATCACTTATGGAAAACGATGTTTATACAAAGATGAATTACTGTAACTGTCAAAAAATTAGACCTCGAATTTTTAATGCAACTCCACATTTTTTAGTTCCATGGGTAAAAAAAAAGAAGCATTTTTGGAATTATGTCTCTGTGTATACATTTATTACAGCAACAGAACAATCTAGACGGATGGAATTTGGTAAGTGGTCTTTACGCCAAAATTGTAGATCTGTACTACATCTACACTTATAAAAGGCAATGTTTATGTACTTGTGTGCGTGCGTTGTCCAGACAAATCTATCGCACTTACAGCCTTGAAATTTGGCACACAGGTGGTCTTGATGGTGACTCAATGCATCTCGAAGCCGGAATTTTAAAATTTTATCTAGAAATTTTTTATTTAATATTTTGTGTTGTTTTGGGCGATTTATCGCACTAATTTCTCGATAGCATGGCTTCAGAGAGTTTTAAGAAAAACTTAGATACACCATCGGAAAAAGCAAACGATTTCCGTTCTAATAAATTTAGTGTTGAATTTCTAACATAATTTACTGCATTTTGAGAAATTTTTAAAGAATAGTAGGTTTACCCTAAAAAACTTCATTTGGAATTTCAATTTCTTGCAACCGCCGTTCTAATTTTGTTATAAATTTGAAATTTGTTGAAGTAATAAATATAACGTTTCTCCGTGATTTAAAAGAAGAATAGTTAAAATTGAACAGTGGTTGAATTTTAATTAATTTTTTCTGAAGTGTTAAAAAATTTTCGTTTCAAAATTCCCGACATTATTCTTCGTAATCAAGGTCTCGTGACGTATTTTCCCAACATGCATTTTGTAGAAACCACGTGACGTCATAACCCCTTTGCTTCGCGTCGACAGATCATTCTTTTAATTTGTTTGTTTTTATACTGTTTGATAGTCGAACATATGGCTAATATCTTTAGTTACAGAAGGCTGGAAAAAATGAAATATGACTTCAAGGAGTTATTTACATAATGTGGCTTCAAAGTTTATGGCAGCCTGTACGTTTTCTACGGTTTAAATATCATTATCGCGAAGAAAAAGAAGCGGGAAAATCAATAATTTGTATCTTTTGTTTTGATTTTGTTTTCAAAACTTTTTCGTGTCAATGTGGCGATTTTTTTTCATTTTTTTGAAGTCCTGATTCCTCGGGCAACATGCATTTGGTCGAAACCACTTGACGTCATGATCCCTTTGATTCGAGTCTGACATCTTTAGTTAGAGAAGACGAGAAAAAATGAAATATGACTTCAAGGAGTTATTTACATAATGTGGCTTCAAAGTTTAAGGTACTCTGTACTGTTTTCTACAGTTCAAATGTCATTATCGCGAAGAAAAATAACCGGGAAAATCAATAATTTGTATCTTTTGTTCTGATTTTGTTCTCAAAACTTTTTCGTGTCCTTGTGGGCAATTGTTTTTTCATTTTCTTGAAGTCCTGATTCCTCGGGCAACATGCATTTGGTCGAAACCACTTGACGTCATGATCCCTTTGATTCGCGTCTGATATTTTTAGTTCCAGAAGACTGGAAAAAATGAAATATGACTTCAAGGAGCTATTTACATAATGTGGCTTCAAAGTTTAAACCTGAAATGGAAGATTTCATCTATCTTTTTCTTCTTTTCTCTGATTCATTTTGGATATATTTAAATATTATAGAAATTATATTTGTCTGTATCTTTCGAAGCGTATTGTTTCATTCGAAATCTTTTAAAACTTCATTCGGTTTTCATTCTTTAACATTTTACCTGTTTTATAGGAATCAATCTTTTAAAT
This sequence comes from Araneus ventricosus, assembly GCA_013235015.1. Lineage (NCBI taxonomy): Eukaryota > Metazoa > Arthropoda > Arachnida > Araneae > Araneidae > Araneus > Araneus ventricosus. The sequence goes on from BGPR01005350.1 coordinate 23,791, forward strand.
CCTGAAATTTTTTTTTGAAAATATTGGTTTATTTGGTACTCTGTACTGTTTTCCTACAGTTGAAATGTCATTATCGCGTAGAAAAATAAGCGGAAAAATCAATAATTTGTATCTTTTGCTTTGATTTTGCCTTCAAAACTTTTTCGTGTCATTGTGGGCGATTTCTTTTATTTTGTTGAAGTCCTGATTCCACGCGCATCGCCGTGTGCGTACTGCTAGTTTTGAATAAAATTCGTCTTAGGAAGATTATTTATGAGTCTATCTGTGTGCATATGAATATGATAACTCAAAAACGCGCAGTTTAAGATGAATAGAATTTTGCAAGAGGGCATTGCATCACAATAGGATATTCGTATTCAATTTGGGCCGAATTTGTGAAAGAATAGACTATCTGACATACGATATCTAGTTCAAATTCGCAACGGTTAAATAAATGAAATTCGGTATGTTATATTTGAACAAATTGCAGATTTTTATTAAAATTTGGCAAATTCTTTCAACGGGAACAAGTATTGTTCCAAAATGATTACTAGGTTCTCCTCACTATACGGAGAACAACATTGAACGTGGGAAACGTGGTTTGAGGTTCCTGCGACACGAATTGCCGCTACCCTCCTACCCTCGATCAAATAAAACTGGGGTCCTGTGCGATGGATAGTTTAGACTGCACTTAGAAGGGTCGACGAATGATGGGTATGGGGATAAAGATACTAGCATGATAACTCAAAAACGGAACCAGTTAACGGAATGAAATTTAGTAGGAAGTCTAAATACCAACATTGTAGACCTGTGTAAAATTCTGGACGAAATCCGTCGACAAAAGGCCGTCCGTCTTTTTTTTCCGTGTGTATGTGAACATGATGATTCAAAAACGCAATGGGTTAGAGATGAATAAAATTTGGCGTATGGTTTTATTACTAGATTTGGACATCTGTGTCGAATGTTGAGCCAAATTCGTCAACGAGTTGATCCTCGGTTCGACTTTTTGTGTTTATGTGAACGCAATATCTTAAAAACGCAATAAGCTAGATAAATGAATTTTAGTATTTGATCTTCATAGTTCTCTTGTCCAATTTTAATATACCAAGGCCTCTTATTTTTTATTTTTAGGTGCTCTTTTCATTAATAAATAAGAATTATGCGTTTTATTTCATCCACATTCTATTACTTAAAAATTAGTAGATTCCCGTTTGGAGGGGAAAAAATAGGCATGGTCACTTTAGGTATGTAGCCAATAATAGAAGAAAAATAATGCTAAACTTTAATGAATCATTTGAAATAAGCTGAATCTATTAAAAAAGAGATATAACATGCAGTCTGTATTCAAAATGTTGTACAGAAGTTTCATGAGAGTTTTGATTATAATCTTGTTATTTTCCAATGAAAAATAAAAAAAATATCTCTGTTTCTTTCCCACAATATATTGAAACTTCTACAATGTCCTGTTTCCTACTTGTTACTCTAACTTTAGTACCAAAAAATGAAAATTCTTTCTTGTGTTTTCGCACAAAACGTTCTTTTACTACTTTTGCAACCTACGAACTTTCATAAAGTTAAGTTCCCTACATGACTTGCCATATGTTTTCACAACGTCAGGTGCAGCTGCGTCTAACAAAGAATTGATTATACCTGGGACTACCCTTAGATGAAGTCAGACGACATTTTATATTTTTATATTTATCGATCTTTTCTATATTGTGTTGCTTGCTAGAGAGTGAAATATCTGCTTTCTGGGGGATTCTTTTTTCATTCTCGAGCTGTGCGATGACATGCTTCATAACTCTTCTAAAGTAGATTGTTTCATGTTTCGTATAATATTACAACAAAGGTATTGATATGAAACATTTGTAGGGCCACGGTAGCCTGATGGTAAAGATTTAAACCTGTGTTATACATGTGGGGTCTGGGTTTGGGAAAAATAAATTTCAAGAGTATCACCCAAAACCAGTCCACATGGAAGAAAGGAAAATTATCTTTCTGCGTACCTAGGGGTGTGCACAGAAAAACAATGAAGAGAAATGATATTTGATTATTAATTAATTTTATTAAAGAACAAAATATACATTTGGATATAAGATAAAGGTTTGACCATAATTAAAATTAATACTAAGTAGCTTAGATAGTTTATCACTTACATTATTAGAATGACCATTACTGAAGCACAAGAGATATAAGAGCCATCGCCCAGCCTTGCTGCTACCGGGGGAAACCCCGTAGCGGTCAACTATCAAACTCAACCACACAGACGCCTTTTACATTTTAATTCTCCGAGCCTTCTGCTAACGATAAAACAATACTTGACGTTTCTAAGGAAATATTCTCCCACGCGGGTCACGTGGTTTATCAGGCGGAGAGCGCGTGATCACTCAAGGACTCCGTTATCTTTCTGCCGATTTCTGATGATCTATGATTTCTCATTCAAATTAGATTGTTTCGGCTCGCTAAAAATATTACAGAAAGGAATTAAAATTACGCTATTAAAGATAGACTGGAAAAATACAGTTCCTACATACATACTACAGGGTGTCCTATAATGCCGTTTACAAACTTTGAGGGCAGGTCAGGCATACAGAAAAAAGACAGTTTTAAAATAAAATATAGGATCGCAAATGCAAAGGACGACTGCTAAAGGGTTCTCTTTGTCAGTGCGGTATATAAAAGAACAGAATACACCAAATAATAACAACATTACAAGTCGTGCGCAGCATGACAGATGCAATGACAAGTAGTACGCAGTATCAACAACAAACATTCGGTGTAATTGAAGTTAGTGTTCAAAGGATTTGCCGTCTGAAGCTATGCAAGCTTCTCATGTTGTTATTCATGTAACCACGTTGTTGTGCTAATGTAAATTTGTATTCCATTAAATCTATGTTATACGCTTTATCTGGTGTATCCTTTTCTTTTACATAATTCACTGATAAAAAGTTCCTTGTAACAGCTACCCAATGTTCTATTGTAAAAATAACTTGCTTCTGTATGTCTGGCCTACCCTGAAAGTTTGTAAACGACCTTTTGGGACACCCTGTATAGTTCCACCACCATTAGATGTTGCATGAGTATGGAAACTCAGAAACTTTGCGAATTTTAACATAAAGTTCTATCTGCCCTAAAACGTGTCAACATGCTAAGGCACACGCTGCTTTGAGATGTATATAACATACATTTCAATGCCGGGGGTGTTGATTAGTTGTACTTAAGTACTGAAATAAATGGCAGATTAAAAGTCAAATATTTTATTCAAAGATGGACATCACGTGATTGTGAATAGCAAATACAAGTTGAGAACCTGAAGGAAACATGTCAGTTTTTAAAAATAGTAACACAATTTCAGTAAAAAAGAAGAAGAATTTTCAGTAACAAAGATACAAGAACGTATATACAGAATTGGTATAAAAAATAGGAAATATCGTAAGAACCATTTCTCAGATTTGATAATTAATGAAATTTTTCTTATGATGGAAAAAAAGCCGATGCCGATGAATATCCATGTTAGTGCAACAATAATGTAAAGTGCCATCGGACTCAAACTATAGAGTTTTCGTTTTCTTACTTCATCCAGAATATGAAAGAGCTCTAGGAATCTGTTGATGCATCTCATGAAAATCTTTAAAAAATATAAATATATATTACATATATCTCAATGCAGGGTGTGTTAGTAAGCTACACTTAAGCAATGAAAAAAATGGCAGAATAAAAGTTAAATATTTTTCTTTAAAAATATGTGAGTATTTTGATACAAATAACTTACGATGAAGGGACCAAATGTCAAGTGGACATTTTTAACATGCAATACCAGAACATTGAAAAAGTTACAAGAAGGCGTAACACTTTTTTCTCTTATTGTAGCTTATTTCTGATAAAATATAAAATAACGATTGTGTAATGTCAAAAATAAATAAATTAGTTAATTAAAGTTTCTTATATAATTTCTCGTTCTCACCGTCTCATTTTTTTTATTAAATAAAATTTTCTGAACAAGAAATATGATTGAAATTGGATTTACAATAAAAAATTAATAAAAGCTTTCATTATGCATTTTAAGTTATTAACACTATTTACGTATAAAAATGAAACATGCAGTCTGATCCTAAAATACACTGCATCGACAATAATCAAAGTTCCATTATTCAGAGCTGCCTACAGCCGTAGTCTTCCATCAGAAAAGTATTGAATATCTAAAAAGACAAAAAAAAATAATAGAAGCAATTTACTAAGTTGACTTTTGTAACGGCGTTCTTTCTTCTCTTCCACTACACAGCTTTAGTAAGAGGTAATATTTTAAGCCCTTCTTATCATACTTTGTATAAAAGACTTTGTATAAAGATATGTTTTTATTTTCTTCTTTGTGGATAAATGTTTTTCTTTCCAATATATTCCGGGATAGGTTCAGGCCTTAGAGGAAATTCATATTAAATTCAGACCTTAAAGTCTTTTTCCTCTACAGAAAACCTATTCTGGTTTTGAATCTGCATGGATGAATGGCCTCTGATGACGTCATCCACCAGATTCTTACTCCTTATCGTCGTTTGTTATTATTTTTGTATTTTTAACTCTTTCAAAATTAAAATTTCCCTTAATTCGTATTTACATCAGAAAAGTATGATATCTTGTGTACACTTGAATAAAGTAACGGAAAATCATTCGCTAAAAAAATCAGAACCAAATACTGCTTCTAGAGAGTTTTATTACTAAATTACACACTTAGCAACTTTTTTTATTATACATATTATATTATCATACATATTATTATATATATTATTTATTTATTTCCACATGATATGTATTATTTTCAGCTATCCTCTGAAATAGCAAGATGGCGCGTTTAAAAGTTTATCGAAATGTTTTCTTGAAAATGTGCACGAGCCGCGAAATGCTGTCTTTGAGATCAGATAAAGTTCTTTACTTGTCACAGCTCATTAAACGTTTCAAATTCTCCCAAAGAGAAAAACCGCATGGATTGTTTCTGGGGATCGAGGAGGCCACACATGACATAAGTGTTGACGGATGACACATTCTTCTGTAAAATATCTTTTCAGAACAACCTTTGCACAACATGTAATAAGAGGAGAAATCTTGTCATGCAAAATGATTGTGCGTGCGAGGCATTGACGTAATTGTAGAGCCGAAAAAATTTTGTTCTCTAACATCAATGCATATCGCTGCTCGGTGATCGAGCATGTCATTAGACTTCGGAGAGTGATTCCTAACCAACATTTACATCAACCCCTTAACTGGTTTGCCCTTATGCCGTACGCGCATCAAATTATCGCAATTTTAACCCTTTGAGCCCTATCCAGCCTCAAACCGCCCGTTCGACAGAAGCCGGAGTCAGGCTGTTTCGTGCGCCTAGGTGAATTTTTTTAGGAAAAATGCAGTTCCTTTCTTTGTTGACAATCGATCGGGTAACCATAGGTGTCAACCTTCTGGAATTTCTGTAAAGAACGTGACGATTCCATTCTGTTTTTGTGAGCGAAAATTCACTCCAGGTTTTGAGGCAATGGAATTCTCACTCTAGCCGGATTCAGAGAGCTAAACTTATAAATTAAAACGAAGACATTTACAGACGTTATAATGAGAATAAAAAATTACGTGGAATTCAAAAACATTTCAACTGTCCTTTAGGTTTCACATGAATCAAAATGACGACGCATTACCAAATTATAGGATGTCATCTAATTAGATAGTTGAAAAAACAAACCAGTAAATGGGTTAACATTTACTTGTTCTTCTTAGTTTATTTATTTTTTTATTCACCGTCGTTTTATTTTCATTTTGCACTACTGTTCTCACAACGATGGTAGTCGAGTTATGTAAATAATTAACATTTTTGAATGGATATGTTTTGAAACATTTTTAACATTGCAAATAACTATTAATTTGTTTAAATTAAGAGGCAGCAGTTTAATATTCTTGTACGGAGAGTGTAAATAAATTAGTGTGGATTTTCGCTATTGTCAGTAAAGGTTGTGTGTTACAGTGGCCTTCTCTTCTTTAAAAATGAATATTGCTTCGATAATTATAGTTCAGAAAAGTGGATCCCCACCTCTTGAATCACACCTGGCCCCTTGGAAATTGAGGTAGGCATGAACCTTTTGATTGAATCGATTTTACATATAAATTTGTTTTGACACTCAATTAAAGTTACTTTATTGTACACATTTATATTTCATAAATTATTCTTTTGCCTTTTCATGTATAAATTCTATTTTCGTTATAAAATACAGTTAAGCTTGTTTGATGTGTTGAAGATTTGTCGTATCTAAGAACAAATTTCAGGCCAATTTTTTCCCTTTGGCCATTTGGTGAGTGGTGGATTTCCTATTTGACATTCAGGGATTGGAACTTGTTGTGATAGAGCTTAAATGTCAAAATCAACACCGTCACATATTCCAGCCTAGAAATAGATACTTCCAAAGATTCACCTCCCGGAACCAGAAATTCGATGAATATCCAGTTGAGCAGTAGAGCACACTAGCTTAAGAACAGCAACCAGCCACCATCGAATCTTCCGTAATTAATTTGAGAAATTCATCCTTCACATCGTTGCCAACCCTGGAGTAACAATTCCGGCGATCCCTAAGTATAAGTAACAAGAAAGAACACAAAAACCAGTCCCACAATTTTTAGGATGGTTGCGACAATAATCATCAATGTAACCGGTCGTAATACATTATCAATTCTACTTTATCGTGGCATCGAACAACACTGACAGACCCGAATCATGGAGCTGCAACTGTATGAAACAATATAACTAAAGGTAACACTCTACCCTTTCACTAAACTCATCTGAAAACTCCTCTTGTATATATTTTATATTATACTCGGATTGTAACCCCCTATGCACTTTTCATTATATTCGTCTTTGTTTATGTATCCCTTTATGTGTTTTTATATCTCATGTATTTTTTTTGCTTTTCAATACAGTTTCACACATATTCATCCAACCGACAGGGAGCTGTTTAGGCTCCGAGTTCGGGGTATGATGTTGTGTTATGTTGTGATAGAGCTGGCTGCCGGTCCTCGGTTTTTGTTCTGTTGGCGGACTGTGGTTTCCTTTGGTACCCTTTTGCTAGATGTGATGCCTCATGGCAGCTGATATGTTTCCTGTGTGGATTCTACTTGGGCGGGGTTTAAACCTTGTCATTTCACTAGACATGTCGAAGTTAACTCTCTCTAGAAATTGCGGTCCAAGAAAAAAATGATGCAGAAACTTCAAACCTTATCATCACTTTTGGGAATGCAAAGAAATATCTAAGGTCAAGCGCGGATCTTGTGGATTCCAGATTCATTTAACTGAATTGTTCAATTGAGAACGTGATTCGTCTGTTTAGAGGAGCCATTTGCAGTCGACTTCATAGTCAGAAAGAAACTGCAACGAGAAGGTGCAGAGTCGTGCGTCACAATTGAATATGGTCTATCTAATGGTACAGTTACATGCCGGACACTGGTGCTGGTCTGGAAGTTTGAAGTTCTCTCTTTCTCTGCAGAAACGGGCTTTCTTCCTCTTTCAGAATAGACACTCATCATGTTTCATCAAATTTCATTATTATTTTTCGGAATCGATTAACAGTGACTAGACCTGTTCAGAGCCCCTTCAAAATTGATCATTTCTGTTGAGCAGTTCTTCTACAAAATGAAAAGCGATTAGTGCTACAGAGTAAATTAACTAACAAAGCTCTATTTTGTCAACTCAAGATGAGTGGCAAGCACACTGAAACTAATTCATCCATAAATGCTTGTAGGTTTTATAATAGCTACTGCGTCGCATCGTGAAAAATGCATGTGTGCTACAGGTTTTCATGATAATAAGCCCCTTATTGACCATATTTAGAAATATTTTTTCCTCCGGATTCTGATCCTATTCCTTGATATCTTGAAGTAATCCACGAAGCTTCACTCTCTTCTCATGAATAGTTAGGACTGTAAGCATCTCTAAATAGAAAAACTTTAATTATGGTCACCCCGTATGTTTTAAGACAGTGGAAGAGACAAAAATAAGCAAATTTTGTAATGATATTGTTGCAAAAGTCTTGCTGTGGGTGTATGGTGTAAACATGCCAACACGCAGGATAATGGAGAATGGTTTGTTCACAAATGTGCCGGAAAAACACGTAGCACAGGTAACAGGAAACAACAGATATTGCACAGATTACCAATGTAAACAGACAACAATTCACAGGTAATAACAGTTCAGCACTTTGTTATCTAACAACACAAACAGTCAGCAAATAACTAGTAACGACAATAACTGCACTTTCAATAGCGCTCAGCTCACCAGCTTCCTAGCTCGCACTGCGGACGAACTCCAAATACGTCCGCGCTCCAAGGCGATCCCAGTCGAACAACACACTCCGTCATCCAAGCGCTCTCCTTATATAGTTTCCCCCGGCAGGCCGTGACGTCACATGGAATTATCTAGTACATTCAAGCGTATCTTCTCTCCTGATGGAAATATCGAGAAGATTCCAGAACCTTTGAGATCCCATATTTCGTCGCCAAATTTGTCGCCGAGGTCGGGGTACCAGACGTGGCTGCTGCTAGCCACCCCATACTTATTCCTGTAAAACTCTCTTCCCAACCATAAAACTCACATTGCTGGGAAGCGACTTTCCATGTTTGTAGCAATATGCAAATACGGAAAGGGCGCGTTGAAATGGCAGAGTACTCTGTCATAAATTGATACACAAGTTCGGTATACTAATAATAAGGTATATCTTCTTCACCTTCTGTTTCGATTGAAAAACATTAGTTATTTTCAAGTAAGAAGAATTCTTGAAAGATCTAAAACTACATATACGCTATTAAAAGAAACAGGGCATTATTGCTCCTTCAGCTCTTACTTTAACAATAAAACGTAAAGAACTTAAGTTTCCAGTGGAGACGGATTGACTGGAAATCATTCAGTTTCCCAAAGAGATTGAACGGTCAGAAGTCGGGAGCAATCTCTGCACGGAAAAAAATATAAACGACCTTTTAAGAGTAGCTTTGGGAAGCTGGCC
>BGPR01005350.1:37792-79202 GCA_013235015.1 Araneus ventricosus
GAAAAAAATATAAACGACCTTTTAAGAGTAGCTTTGGGAAGCTGGCCTCATAATCATTTGAGTAGCTTCGGAAGACTTTTCTATTTTTATACCAGTTTCTTGTTGTTTTTGTTCCTGCCAATCTCTGTGAAGCAGTTTCAACCAACTCAAGCCTATTGATTTTTTGAAGAAATTTACTTTTTTTCGATCTTGGAACAAAAAAAACATTTTTGAGTACTTCTCTGAATTGACTGACGTATATTTTTTGAGTTTCACATTTTCTGTTTCAAGAGTGTACTGAAATTTTTACGTTGCCTTAGAAGGAAAAATATTTGCTAAAAGAAGTGCACAATTTTAGCTCAGATTTTTTGAGGATTCTGACCTGAGAAAAATTCCACTTGGTTTAAAACATGGTTGCGTTTTAGAGGGAGGTTCTAAAAATTCGTGTATTGTTGAATATCTTTCAATTAAATGTGAGTTGGATTTCGAAAAATTATATCTCAAATATTTAATCCCTTCAGATCTGCGGTGTATCGGAGATCAACTTTGAACTGCTTTTATTAATTCAATAATTGATGAAATTACATGCTATTACTTCCAGTTGATTGTCGTCTTTCGCATCATTATATTCATTGCCAGAATGTTTCGTTTTGGGGATGACATCATTTCATTTATTTAGCATTTCGGAAACTTCAGTGTCTCTTTACGAAGAACATCGATGCCAGTTCTGTGATGAATTATGTCCTTTGAGTTATTATTTGTATTTAATCCTTTTTATACCATTTAAAATGCTTGTACAATATATTATTATCCTTTGGCAAACCTTTTTTAATGAAATTTATGTGATGTTTCATGTTTTGATAGTAGAAATATGAAGTTAGTCAGGTACACCGAACATATCATAACTTTTTTAAATTTTTCACCTACTGACTCTTCAAATTTTATTTATAAGCCTCTTTGCCGTAGAATACTTTGAAAAGTTACGGAAAAAGATTTTTAAGTAAATTTAATCTTATTTGTTTCAATTACATTATTGTCCCGTTTTGAAACTACACGAGTGTTATTTTGGGACGGACCTCGTAATTTTGAACCGCAGTCAGATGACGAGGACGAGACCTGAGCTGACATCTCCCCATGCTTCCGCACAACACCAATGGGAGGACGTTTAGCTCCTACGTATGATTTAGCGTTTAACATGCAACAGGCTTAATACACGACGGATCTTAAACGTAATCAGGCTTCGAACCTGGAACAATCCGGCCCCAAAGCCGAAACCTTACCACTAGGCCACCTTAGCCTCTAATCAGAGGACAGAGACGGCACTTGGGACTGGATGCAGCCCCACCTTTAAATTTCCATATTACACAAGTGGGAGGTTGTTTGACCATGGCGGCAGGTTTACCGAGCACCAGGCCATCGAATATGGCAAAAAATTTGTAAAAGTGGGTCTCGAATTCTTCATCATCTGATCTCGAAGCCCAGATTGCTATAAGCTTCTGCTGCCCTTTTCAATGCCTAAAGGTTGAAAAGGGTTAAAAATCGTAAAAACATAAACATAAGTCAAACCCCGGTACAGAGAACCCGGGATATAACGACCCAATGGTTATAACGAACTATTCAAGTGATCCCAACTCCTATGCCACTAATGTAGTTTTAAATGCTTTTAACGATCTTCAAGAATCAAAGAATTAGGATATAGTGAACCAAACTTTCCACTTTTCAAGCGTAGTTGTAGATCTTTAGCGAAAAATCACTACTTATTTTCATACTTTAGAGAAATAAATGCATGTACAATTAATTTCACTGTTTAAAGTTTTAAGAACAATCATTTATTTTTATTTATTATAGCCCACTACTAATTGCAATTTAGTATAATTAATTTGTTCGAAACAAAAATGCATTTAAGGATCACAGAAAATCTTGTGTAGCCAATATTTGAAAAATCGCATATAGTGGAATCTCGGTTATAAATCGGTCAATAAGCCAATATTTGAAAAATCGGATGTAGTGAAATCTCGGTAATAAGTCGGTCAATAAGCCAATATTTGAAAAATAGGATATAGTGAAATCTCGGTTATAAATCGGTCTGTTGAGGGTTCGTTATAACGGTGTTTGACTATATTATAAATTTCTTTATTTATCTGCTTTCATGCAGATTTTTTCATCAGTAAGCTGAAGCAGAAGCTTCCATGATTTACGATTAACGACGGACCGTTACGCAATAGAGTAGATTCGCGTGAAGTCCCAGTCAAATAACACTAACGTAATAACCCATATCAACTAACACCTAACTGCCTATTGTCTACTGCTATGCTGTGACGTCATGACTCTTTTTCTTCTGGAAGGGACATAGTTGATTCCAAAATGAAAGTGGCAATGTGCATTAATCGCGTATGCCATGAGCATAAATCGATTTTATTGTTAGTTTTGTTTAGTTAGGTTAATATATCGTTTCGAAGCTACAATCTTCGTTTCGACGCAAGTACAAAGCGAAATGAGACTTTCGCCGGTTCTTTCTGCGCCAAATGAAATGAGGCCCTTTCCTTCACCGCCAAAATGCAGTGGGATATCCCGTTTCCATAATGACCGGCACCAGCATGTCTGGTGTCTGGGGTATTTCTCGTGGCGGTAAGACAGTAGAATCCTTCTCAAATCTACACCTTTGTGGCTCCAAGGTTGAAACACTGCCCCCAAGCCATGCGGCTTGGTTAACCAAATAATAACCACATCGGAAGTTCGAAGATATTGCTGAATATTATTGTACAGCATTTTCGCTGTATTATTCAATATATTCAGTATCTTAAAATATCTTGTTATACTTCAATGTACGCTTGTCTGTCTACTATGTTTTAATCGCGGTTTGTTTAAGAATATAGTGTGGGTGACAAATATGTCCTTATTACAAACGTCACTCTGATTTAGAACAGATTGAGAGACTTCAATGGGAAAAAGTTTGCACTGTTGTGCAATGCAATTTTATTGTAGTGTTAAGAATGTTCATCAATCAGTGTTTGTAGTCTTCTGAATTCAATTTCATTACTGGTTTCAACAAGAGTTTATGTGATCTATAGTCCAGAAACTGATGAATGCTTTTGACCAATAGATAAAAACGATTTAGCGTTGTTTAATGAATTTCTTTCTTACCTAATGCTTAGAGTAATATTATCCATAGAGAGAGTACAGGGCTGTTTACTAGTTATTCCCATGAACTACGAAGGACCAGCTAGATTTCAAGTACACGGACGTCTATTCTTTTTGTTGATTACATTATTAAAAATTGATTAAAATGAATCATTTTGAACGATTATAGCGTTATATATGAATACTAAATCGTTTTATTGCAAAAGTGTTTAATCCAGTGCGTAATCCAGCGATTAAAATTAAATTGGAGGGTTAATCGCAATGAAACTTAAAAATGCCCTGTTTTCATTGCACGAAATGCAAAACAAAACAGAAAAACTTTTAGCCTCTCCTTTCTTAAACTGAACAGGTAGGTAAAATATCTTCAGAAAGTAAAACAAGAAAAAGTTAAAATTCGCTAAAATATCGATATTCTCGTTGCGAAGCAAATGAGTTATGCATCGAAGTGATAAAAGAAAAAAAAACATTTAAAACTAAATTGACTCTGTCCTCATGATGCTAACATATAAAATCGGATTTCCATTATATTCCAATTTCTGCCTAAAAGACTTTAGAACTTTATATAAATTAGCTTCGTACTTCGTTAAACTTAAATAAACATCCTCAAATTAAATGTTACTGTAATAATTACACTTACTTACACATCTAATGGAACATTTGGCCCCAATAACAATCGAATAGTGATCATAAAGTGCTGCAAAGTGTGGCACTAAGTAGCTGGTCCCTTGCAGGGCCTTCTAATTACTTAATATAACGGGGCAATGGGTTTGGAGCTGTTTCTCAACGGTAATAGGCGCTTGAATAGCTGTTCGCCTCTCTTACAAGAGAGCAGTGGAAGACTAACGACTAAAGGTTATAGTAGGCAGTTAGGAATCGAAGGAATTTGAACTATCTACGAATCTGGCACATGAGTTGTGGTACTTGAGTCAAAGATTAAGTTGGCTTCTGGTAGGAAATTGTTACAAGGTTTACTTCCAGCTACTAAACAATATTTTGATTGGTTCTGAGGATTCAATTATATTATTATTTTCATAAAAAGCTTATTTTATGCCATGTTTTCCTTTGAAAATTGATAAGCTTCTGCTCAAATAGCTTTGTAAATATTCTCTTATAGTATGCATGTTTGTCGTACGGTGATTTGAAGACTAGGTCAGACATACCAAATCAGATTAATTTTATATAGGAAAATACTAATAGGAACTTATAAATGACAAGCTAGAGGGCGTTTTTCAGCCTAAAATAGTTGTTTTTAAATGCCATTTATTCTAACATATTTAATCACGACCATTATTCAAAGACTCATGATAAAAGGGGTGTAACGAAATTGTTTTCAGTCTTCACTCTTATATTTCAAATACTAAGCTGATTACGACTTTATCATTATTTCTATGTGTTTTGTTTCTCGAAGCACAGACTGAGTGGCTAATGTGAATGATTGCAATTGATTTAATGTTTCAAGCTTACAAAAAACAGTTCTACAAATTTTCATGTATGACTAAACTTTGTAAATAGACAACTAAATTATTTTTGATGTAAATAACGGCTATTCTTTTAGTCTGAGGCTACAAGGGACTGTGGTATATTCTATTATTCCAAACAACCCTGGAGCTCTTACATAGCACCTAAGATAGAAGTCTGACTTAGCTCCAATGCACAATGTGGGGGTGGGTTGCCTTCCTCGAGGATGTTTAGGGGAAACTTAGTTACATGTGTGAAAAACAAGGAAAACAAAACAAGAAAATGAAATTCATTCTTATGGTTTTAGACTATCGAATACCTACTACGTTCTAAAGATATTTTTAAACAAGGAGATGAATAAAAATGAATGGGGACTAAAATAAACCGACCTACTAACAAGAACGACGAATTAGCGAACAATGTATTACTACAAGCGTCTCATTGTGTTTCTCTTCAGATGTGATGAACGAACCTGATGAGAAAAAATACTCATTAATAATAAGTTACTCATCAATTTCGAGGAGTGATGCATATAAATTCTATTCCCTCATTTCGTTAACTAACATTTTTCATGAGGCTACAATCAGTTGCTTTTCTGCATGATCAAGCTAAAATTTACAATTAAATACAAAAAACTTCCAATAAACTTGGAAAATTAAGGTTAGAAGTTAAAAAACGCTTGTGTCGCAAATCCTCCCACTTCCAGACAGAAAGCACTTCCATGCAAATTTAATACGAAACCGCCGTCAGCACAATCTGCCAGCAGCTCTTTTTAACAAAGATTATATTCATGATGAAGAGAGGCCGTGTCATCCAACCAAAAGAGAACTCATAATTTCGTCTCTGAATTCGGTTACATATCATTCTCTTTAAGTAGGATAGCGCCACCTAGAGAAATATACGCTTCATGTTCCACAGCTAGACAGTAATAAGTTTTCCAAAACCTCCTGTCACCACGTAATCAATCGTTGCTCCTTCAACCTTCTGTCTATGTGACATTTTAGGGGGAAGACCCAGAAATTCCAAAAAGGGAGTGTTGGAAAAAGACTAGTCTTGATTTCTGAGTCGTGGAAGTTGCTAAAGTAGGCAATATTTTCGTCGATCATAAGCTTTGGTTAGGGAAAATTCGGTAATAGGGAAAAGATTACGACTTCTTTCCTCTCTGTCCCGTGTCCCTTTTTTCTGCTGCTTATCTGAAGAGGGCTTTGAAGATGTGAGGAAAATGAGTCTTGATATTTTATGTGAAGGACTTTTTTAATGCTTTATCGACTTATCAAATAATGAAAGAAAATTCTTTGAATTAAAAGAGCTTTAGTGTGTGTTCCTTTTATCAAAATGGTAACAAAAACCATAATAACGGTGCTTTGCAATTCTGTCATAAAAATATTTGTAAAGATATTCAAAGAATTGATTGATATTTTTACAGTGATTTTTTTCTTCGGCATTTTCGTAAAAGAAATATAATGTGTTCAAGAATGAATGAACATAATACGAATTTAAAAAGATATAAAGAATGCTTTATACGCATTATGAAAGGAATTCAGACAATAAAGAATGGATTTATCGTTTAGAAAGGAAAATAGTAACTGCCAATATTTTTATGCATGAATATATATAAAGACATTTTCTTATTTTATCTGAATAAATATTACGCCCTAAGTATACAGTTACCAACTGCAAAATGCAAGTTTTGAGATATAGCTGGTTTCATAGAACAGTCTAGAAAGAAATCTAATATTGCATTTTTTACAGAATTATCTATTGCATTATTAGCAGTCTGCTGTGCAATGCATTGAAATTGATTCAGTTTAGTACGACAAACTTTTTACATTTAGGTACGAAATTCTATGATAAACTTGAATCTATAGAATGATAGTTGTTTCAGCGTTGCAAAACGAACTCGAAACATTTCTTGATAAACAGAAGCAGTTATTCCAATTGTTTGACGAATTTAAATCGGGTAATTTCTGTCTTATCCATTCTCTCAACCCATCGGGGGTGGGGCGGCACCGCGAGCTCATGGATGAGATTCTTCCGTATAAGTAAGCAGGTTCTCGCCTCCTCTGATGGCACAATAATGGTGGTGTGGCTCTTAGGGCCCACCTACGAAGACAGGTCGTACCCCGGTGAAACGGGGGGGGGTTGCATGGGGTGCTCCTAATGGGGGCTATTATGCAGGAACCACAGTGCCTGACTATTTGTTGCGGCGGCCGGTTTTTCATGTAAACCCGGACGCTAAGGCAGGGCGGGGTATTTCCTTGTGTTTATCCATTCTGTCAGACATTTTTCCCAGTTTGATTTCCAAGTGAACCTATGAACACTGAAATTCGTCAACGGAAACTCTCATTTGTGTAGCAGCGGTAAGTGGCGCCTGGGGGATAATATGATTTTTTCGCCACCATTCTTAATCATCGGTCTATCATTCGTAAATGGCACCTGGAGCATCATTTTTTCCCTCACTCATCATATTAGGCTTTAAAAAGTGCCATGAATGCACAAACGTTTTGTCTCCATGGTTCCCGGACCTTTTATCCCTCCCTCTTCCCCCTCCATTGCCACGCCACTGAACTCTGTCTGTCTGCCCGTGTACATGTGAGCACGACTGCTCACAAATGCATTGATTAAGATGGATGAAATTTGGTATATGATTTAATCGCTAGAATTGCACTTTTGTGTCAATTGTTGGACTAAATCTGTCAACGTGTTGGCTGTCTGTCTGAATGTATGTGAACATGATCGTTATTAGCACAAGATATTGTATGACGCCGTTGTTTGATATTCTGAATACTGTATAATATGGTAACAAAATTATAGGGCCTCTTGTGGTATTATTACTCATAATACAATAAACTAGATAAATGTTATTTAGTATGTGGTTTCCACTCGAAATTGTAGATATTTGCCAAATTTTGGACTCAATCTGTCAAGGGGGAGATGTTCAAAACGCATACTGGATTTACTTCAATTAACGACGAATCTAAACAAGAAACGCGCCATATTGAAATAGTATACCAGAAAGTGGAGCGGAGAACACTCCCGCTGGTTTTCGTTTCTTTGAACAACCCTAAAACCTCTAATTTACAAGTTTTTGATTATACTTAATTAACATTCCAAACTCCTCAAACGGCGATTCAACTCATAACTTCTGAGAAAACGTACACAGCTTCTTAAATAATTAATCGTATTTTGTGGATCTAAAATCCTGCTTTATCTATTGTTCTTTAGAAAGCCTTAATTCTATTATTCATTTAGTTATTCAATTACTGCATTAATTTTACTACTCTCATGCCAGTAATTATCGTTTGACAGTTCCATGAATAGTGTTTTTTTCGTTTTTAAAAAAAATTCTTTAAAGATTCTGGAGATGGATGGTCATTTATGTTTTTCTCGTTTGATAAGAGTTGTAATTCTAACAATAATCAATTTCCAGAGATAAAAAGAGAGGATATTTATTTTCAACTCATTTAATCTAAATTTCTTGTTTAAGACCTTGTAGAAACATCATGTCGTTTTGATATAAATTTCTTTCTTAAGGCCTTGCGAAAATATCATGTTGTTTTAATCTAAATAACTTGATTTTCTTCTTGCGAAAACGCCATGTTGTTTTAATACTGCTCACGAATTTACTCTAGATGCAAAAGATTTTATTGTTGCTTTTAAATAATTAAATTATTTTTTAATTTCATGAGACTAAAATTATGTGCGATTGTTTTGGCAATCCCAATAGTAGGTCTTCTTTTTCTGAAACACTGTTTTTAACTAGAAACTGTATCCTAATAGGCGTACTTATAATTTCGATGAAATTTTTTCTAAAAAAAAAGACTAGAATACAAGGTAACGTAAAAATTGCACACACATTTTGAATACATAATTCCTAATCAATCAGTAACACAAATCAAATTTCATAGCTCGCATTAATCAATGCATTAATTACCATTGTGAAATGATGGCCTATTTTGATGGACCTCCGTTGAGAAGATGGTTAGGGTGAAACAGTAGGAGTGAGTTCCTCAAATTTTACACCGATGTATTTCTTTTTGTGCGTATATCTGGAATATAATGCTAATATCTCAAAACCCATTACCATCTTCGAGCTGAGAGCAAACATTAAAAAAATGTTTCTGGTTTCTTCTGAACTACTTAGAAGTGATTAATCTGCCTTCTAATTTTTCGTACTTCTTTTCATGGTGTTTGCAGTAGCAGATGTAATCGTCTAGTATTCGCAGAGATGTAATGAAATTTTTTTAGGTAGCTAAGAAAACCATGAAAGATTAAAACTTTGTTTTATGAATATGATAAGAGATTATTTGTTAATATTTTGCGGTATTCTTTGAGTCATAACAAAAAATTGCCATTAGTATAATATTATTATTATTATCAGTGAACGATATTTCATGCATAGACGATTCGTTCAAATGGATTGTAATAGTACATCTACACCCGTTGCCGAAATGGGTCCGAAATTTCTCAGTTTACTACACTCGACAATGATCTACAATTTACAATTTTGTCGTAAGTATTACATGATGAAATAAATGTATTTAGCTTGTTGCCTTTTTGAGTTATTGCGTTCACATACACAAGAATAAAATACAACCAGTCACAACCAATACAAAATATCAACCAAATGATGGATTTCGATAGAAACAAAATTGATTCACATCCACAGTTCTGATCGCGAAACCATATGCCAAATTTCATCAACCTAGCTTGTTGAGATTTTCAGTTATCGCGTTCACATGCACGCAGAGAGAAACAGATTTCCTTTTGATGAATTTTGTCCTAAATTTAATACAGGGGAAAGTAGGGTAAAACCGGGTACCTAAGACTCGAAAACCTGTCGCACCTAAACTATTTGACACAGAGTTTGCCAAATGTTATTAAAATATCCATTGTTTATTGGAGTACAATATATCTTTCAAGAATAGTCATAGTTTTACTACTTTTTTTACTAATAATAGTTATATTAAAAACGTCATAAAACCGGAAACTATGGGAGAAGAAAAATTAGCAAACATTTTTATTTTCTATGACAATTTAATAATACTAGTTACAAAATTCACATGTAAAGCAATTGTCTTCTTCCTCTGAGCCACTGCAACTTTCGTGGGCCCAGCTAAGACAGTTTTTACATTGGATTAACCCTTATTCTTTATTTAAATTAGAAAGTACATCATTAAAGTATAAACAATCAATGTCTGATGTGTTTTTATCGGAGGAATCTTCAATACTGACTGTCCCGATCTTACGCCACTTGGAGTACCCAATTTCACCCCAAGTGCAGAGGTTTATAAAAAACAATATAGAACCGCGCAATTATTGGAGTAAATCCTTATTGTTTTATAGGATGTGAATCCTTAGTAAAAGTATAATAAGCTGGACTAAATATAGTTTTTGTAACTGTAATGATTTTTAAGTAAGGACAGTTTAAAATTAAACGGGCATTAGAGAGCTGACTTAAAACAAATAAGCTTTCACAGAGGCAGTGAATGCAACAGCAACATCATGCCACTATGGCAGTTCCTTTTTCTTGACTAGTAGAGTGTAAGGAAGGTAGAAAGGAGAACTAATACCTCCAGAGTCATCCGGCTTTACCTCACTCTCCTCTATCTACAATATTAATGTAAATACCTCAAAAATGATAAATTTCATCCGTTTTTAAGTTATCGCACTCATAGACTGACATACTGATCGCTTCAATATCCCGAGACTAGGACTTTTGGCAGATTTTACTCTGGAAACGGGTGACAGGCAATGAGTAAGATGAGCGCATTTTCGGAGTTCTTTGTTAGATCACGCTAAGTAATATTTAAACATCTCCCCCTCCATTTTTCACTTTTCACCTATTTTGGTGAAAATAACTCCGGCTGGCGCATGCGCAAACGCGCGGAAGGTTTCGAAATCCGAGAACATACAATACATACAATGGTGTAGTTGCAAAATAAGCAGAGCCGGAACGCTCTAACCTGGGTGATACAAATCTCGCTGTTTTAAGAACATTTCTACAATTTTTCTTATTTATTTTTGGTGGAAAAAAGGCAGTGCCGGAATGGCGTTCCGGTGCGTACCAGCTCCACTACACCCCCGCATAAATAATTCCAATAATAGCTTTGCTGAACTCAAGAAGGTCTAAAACATGGAGATTCATCAAAATCTCGTCTAACGTTTTGACGATTTTAATGCCTACCCTTTCTAAACTTCGTATACGAGAAAGAAATAAAGGAGTGGTATTCTTTACGAGAGAAATTTTCAAAAATCATGCCGGTTCAAGTCTTATACGGCATATAAATGCGAAGTTCGATTTAAATTGAAAACTGCGGGAAGTTATAAAAATTTGCATCAAAAGATATTTGCTAGATTTTTGAATACCACATACTCTTTCTGTAAGCCATGTTTAATTTTACTTGCAAGTCGCGTCACATTTTAGCTCCAAATCATCTTTCAATTTAACAAAGAACGTCAATCTGTTTAATGGATTGTTTGAAAAATTATTAGTTTCCCATTTCTTAACGATTCACTACACAAACGTACAGAGCATTATTTTCAATACGTAAAGAAAAAAACTCAAGAAATATTTTCAAAAATCATACCGGTTCAAGTCTTATAAGACCTATAGATGCGAAGTTCGAATTTATTTATTTATTTATTTTCCCAAGCCTATACAGCCTCCCCAGAGTGTGAAAAGCTCTGACTCGGACGGCAGGGATTACAAAACAACGCCAAAACAGAAAAAAACCCATCGCATCCTGTTGCAATACATCACATCAAAACTGCATTACACTTTATGCAAAAAAGCAACAACAAAAGCAAAAGTTCTGAACAACAGAAGACAAAGGAAGTGACATAAAAGTTCATGAATCAACATCATGCCACCAGACAATGCCAAAAACAAATGGACACTCCGGCTGAATGTGCTTTATGTGGTGGAGACCACACTGCTAATTATTCGGGTTGTCCTAAACACCCAAGCAACTTAATTCCACCCGAACCACCAGCCTCCAGATGGTCTGCCGAAAACCCCCTCAGTAAAACACTGGCTGCTTCAGCACCAAAACCGAAAATTAACCTGCCTGCTCCCATCAATCGAGCGTCTGTGGCATCTCAGCCCCAACTCAAGTCAAATAATTCGAATACTTCCATACTCCTAACCAACCTTATCAACAAGGTCACTGCACTTTTCAGCGAGGTCCTCGTGGCCCTAGATAGCGATACCAACAACCTGCCTCACGTTCAATAACCCAAACTCAGAATCTCCCCTCAGGTGCATAGGCTGGAATGCAAATGGACTCAGGCATAAAATCAAAGAACTTACCCATTTCATTGCGGAACAAGACCCACACATAATTAGCATTCAGGAAACACATCTTAACCCTGCCGACAAAATCAAAATTCCAAACTTCACTGTTTATAGGACAGATGGAATTACCCACCGGGGGGAGGCACTGCAATTTTCATTAAAATGGGTATCGCACACCACGAAGTTAACTTTGACTCCGTTACTTTTGAAAACTCTGCAATTTGTATTAATCTCCCTAATAAAAAGCAAATCACCGTTGTTTCCATCTACAGACCTCCTCATGGTCTTATTGACACAGCCGAGCTTAACAGGATTTTCTGTTCTAACTCTCAAGTCATCTGCTTTGGCGATTTCAACGCCAAACACTCCTCTTTAACAAACAGAAATGGTCATCTCATCTACGACTGGGTAAATAATAACAACTTCTCTATTATAGCTCCCCTGCTGCCAACCTATTTCTCTAACTCTTACGCCCTGAATGCAACTCTGGACTTTGCTGTTGTTAAAAATATTAGTGCAGCAGAAGCTGTTGCTATTAATGCTCTTCACAGCGACCACAATCCTGTATGGTTCGAGTTCCTTCTTCAAATGTTCTCCCCATCCCACTCAGATATCTTACAACCACAAATTGGAACAGATTCCAGGATATCATCTCCAGGAATATTCCGGGCAACCCAACAATCAACAGCATTAGAGATATTGAGGAAGCAATAGCAAAATTTGAATGTGGTATTAATACAGCAATTAACCTTTCGGGTAAAACTAAGTCAATCAACACTGTTCACCGCAAACTCCCTCCTTTCATCACTAATAAAAATTACCTGCAGGAACAATATCAGGAAGAGATGGCAACATACCAGATACCCTCCATATAAAACAGCTTGCAATAAACTATCCGAGGAAATCATAAATGACATCGAAATTTGGGATAATAACAGATGGAAGGAGCTCCTGCAGGGACTCAACACTGAAGACATCTCCCTCTATAATATGGCTAGAAAGCTTACTAAGAAGTACGTTAGCATCCCACCCATCCTGGGGCCTAGTGGACTGGTCTTCTCTTGTGCAGATAAAGCAGATGTATTCAGGAGCGCTCTTGAAGAATCTTTTCAAGAAAACATCGAACCATATGATGATAACTTCATAGAAAATGTTGAGAACGAAATTGATGGTTACTTTCACACGAACATTATCCCAAGCTCTGCACCACTTTCATCCCCAGCTGAGATTTTGACAATCATTGCCATACTCAACATTCGCAAAACTTCTGGCCCAGACAAAATCCCTAATAAAGCCCTCAAGCTTATTACCCCTAATGCACTTACTTTCCTAACTAAAATCTTCAACAAATGTCTCCATTTCAATTACTTCCCATTAAGATGGAAACAAGCTAATATAATCATGCTCAGCAAACCTGGCAAAGACCCAAAGTTCCCACAAAGTTACAGGCCCATCAGTCTTCTCAGCTCACTTGGGAAAATTTTTGAAAAGGTGCTTCAGAAAAGGATCAACAGCTTCTGCGACTCCAGCAATATTATTCCTAAAGAGCAGTTTGGCTTCAGAGCACAACACTCAACTATCCACCAACTTCTTCGTGTCACTAACTCCATCACTGAAGGCATGAACAATAAATTTTACACTGGAGGTATCTTTCTAGACATCCAAAAGGCCTTTGATCGGGTTTGGCATGACGGGCTTATCTATAAACTTATTCAACTAAATTTTCCCAAATATTTAATTAACATCCTCAAAAGCTTCCTTGAAAATAGAACTTTCAGAGTCGGCATCCACGGCGAAACATCCAACATGGGTGTCATTAAAGCAGGCACGCCTCAAGGTAGTGTTCTCAGTCCAATTCTTTACTCCATCTTCACTTCAGATTTTCCTTCCCACCCCAGAACCATCACCTGCCTCTTCGCTGATGACTCTGCAGTCCTCGCACAAGGCACGACAATCAAATATATATTACGTACTCTCCAATCTTTCCTTGTTTCGCTGGAAGAATGGCTAACTAAGTGGAGAATTGCTGTTAACACAGATAAAACCAAGGCCATCATTTTCTGTAAAGGTTGCACCAACTTCAACCCTGCTAATTTGGAACTTTTTAAAGAACCTATTGAGTGGGTGACAGAAGTTAAATACCTCGGGCTCATTATCGATAACAAACTCACTTTCAGGCAGCACATCAGCTACTTAAAAGAAAAATTCTGGGCTAAAATTTATCTTTGTCTTCCGCTCATTGGTAGAAATTCCAGTCTCTCCCTTGAAAATAAACTAATTCTCTTTAAACAAGTTCTTAGGCCAATACTCACCTATGCCGCACCTATCTGGGGACTTGCAGCCCCATCCAACAGGAAAAAAGTCCAAATACTTCAAAATAAACTTCTCAGGATCATAGTTAATGCACCTTGGTTCATTTGCAACTCTGTCATCCACTCCGACCTCCATATCGAATCTATTGAAGATCATATACAAAAACTTTCAAGAAAATTTTTCTCAGGAATCATCGATCATCCCAACAACCTTATAGCTGACCAAACTGATTTCACGGAATCCACCTGTCAACACAGGTACCCATATACTACGACCAAGTGGTCACTCCCCTCAAACCACCTTAACTTCATTTTTCCCTCGCACATTGTTTTATCATCTGTTCCATTTTATTTTCATCATTTCAACTCGTGGTGTGCACCCTTCCCTTCTTTTGTTCTTTTTGTTTTTGTGTGTGTCTTGTTATTTGTCCAATTAAAATGTTCTGAGTCTTAGGCAATCAATGTTTGTTCAAATAGAGTAAAAGTGCATGGCACTGGGACTCAATCTGGCTATATAATCTTTGTTGTTAGAAAACAAAAGACAAATAAAAATTAAAAAACAAACTTAGGATATTAAATACATTGCAGCATATGTGATAATTCAATGAGAAACATTTAGAATTTTATATTCCAAGAAAAAATAAAAAATCACGCAAATGATATATTTTTTGACAACGTCTCATCAGTCAGAAAGCTCACTGCATATGCAACTGGAAATGACATTTCATATTTATTATTAACTAAAATTTTAAACCATGCGGTTTTGTTTGCGTCAGTAGGTCTATTTAAATGATTTTTGTAGTAAAAGTACTGTCAAAAACATAGTGGTCTACATCACCTTGTGAACCGCATTTACAGTTTGATGTGCTGGCTAATTTGAAACGATATAAATAAGAAACAAATGAGCCATGACCTGTTAAAAAGTATAAAAGTTCGAATTCAAACTGATCGCCACGGGAATTTATAGAAGCTTGCATGGAAAGAAATTTGTTAGATTTTTCAATACCGCATACTCTTTCATCGCCATTTTTAATTCTTCTTGCAAGTCACGTCACATTTTAGTTCCAAATTCATCTTTCAATCTAACAAAAAAAAAGAGAATGTTTTTTGATGGATTGTTTGAAAAAATACTAGTTTCCCATTTCTTAACGTTTCACTACCCAAACGTACCGAACATTTAATTTCAATACTTAAAGGAAGATAAAAAATTACAAAACCTAATAGCAAGAATGCAAAAATGAAATTCCTTTTTGGGGGGCACTTGACGAACGCGAGACAGAAAAAGAAGAGGAAAGAATTTAGATTAGGAGGATGCACCAACCTTCAATCACTGTCACCAGTGTCGATAAAGGAGCACAAAAAGATAACTTAAAATCGAATCAGAAAGAAAATAATGAAATCTGTCCGTTTTTTCCGTTACGGTCTTCTTCCTTTCTTGGAAAAAAGTGGAATGGTCGTCTTTAAGCAGCCAATCGATTCTTTACCAAACAGTTCCCAACATTGGATGCTTAAGTCTTCTTTCCCAACTGGTAGCCAGACCTCTGCAAACTGCATTAACTGACCGAAGCAACTTGCCGCGGAAAAGAAATAGGACATTCGAAAAAGGTGGGTTGTTTCGGATAATGTTGTTTATTCCGATCACACAAGCAGAAGAATTCCTTTATTCTTTTTTTATTTATTCCGACGATGGAAAATTCTTTTGACTCGGTGAGATCTTATTATCGAATTTTGCGAAACTGGTATTAAAGATAGTAAGAAGAATGATTTTTTTCTTTACTTTGTGAAGACTTTTTCACGTTGGCTTAATTTCGTTCTAGCAAATAAGAAATGGAGTTGTTTCGCTATAGAGTAGAATATTTTAGTCAAAATTAGTATGGTCTTTTCAGGCACTTAGTTTTACTTTAGTGCAAAAAAAGTTTATTCTTTTTTCGACAGCCATTTATCGAAGTGTAAAGTTTTTCGTGTTATTCTTCCAACATCTTAAAATGATTTCGATTGTAATTTGAAGCGGAAATTTCCCGAGTGTCCTTTTATAACTCAAAAATAAAGACAAGAGTTTCTTCGTTTTATTTTTAGATTACTAAGCTTTTCTTATGGCTTGAAACGACTTAAATCTGTTTAATTAATTTTATTAACTAGATGAATATTCCGTTTGGTAGTTGCTTGGTATATATATTATCGCTGAAGTGCCAAATCAGGAAATGTGCAAATTATCTTAGCAATCTGCAGATTAACAAGGCTACTCCGTAAAGTACAAAAAAATTGCTTCTTTTCTCAGATTACGGAGTTCATTTACAGATTACCTGGATAATCTGCACATTACCTAATAGGTACTAGTTAAAATGAAAAAGATCTTTGCTCGAATAGTAAAGTTTCTGCACGTTCAAATGACAACTCTGTAACAGTAAAAGCTTCTAATGGGAAAACGTGATATACTTTTATTCCAAGAAGTTATAAATAATTTCATATAATAATTAATAAATTCTAAATAAAATATGTCGACAATTAATGAAATATAATAATATTCATATACTAATTGATTTGATGCAATAATTAGCAAATTGTAAGTGAAAAATACTGATAAATGTTGAAACTTAATATTTATTTTTCGATATCTAATGATATAAGTTGATAGAATCAATCGAGAAATAGAATAATAGATACAATCAATTAATGAATAAAGTAGAATATAAAGAATAAATACATGGTTTAAAAGTTTTAGTGAGGTGAAATAGAAAGGGTTGTAGGAGGGAAATTAAAAAAGATAAACTTTTGCACTGTAAAGACTCGGAATACGATAACGTGCTCATTAACTGGATTAAGTTCGGAATTCTCTTATTTTGTAAATGATTCCTCACATGAGCGGAAGATATCAGGTAGTCTGCAGATTAGCCAGGTAATGTGTACATTAACGATAACATGCACACTAAGCAGACATTTCAGAACATTGGTCCGCCTTTAACTTTGATTACAAACGATATTCTACTAACCTTCTTTCGGGGCATCTAATCTTTGAGAAGAAGCACATGTATTTTTTTGTTCCTAAAAGCGAGTTTTACCGAGGAAGATGTGGGGCCTCTAGTAGCTTCCTGGCTCCCTATTACTCACACTAGGGTATTGTGGTTTTTCTCTAGTGTTCTTTAGATGTACGTGAGGAGCAAGTTAATCTGGTAGATGAGTTGCGAGCAATTACTTTTGTAATTTTGATTTCCCACATTTTTCTCTATATTTCTTTTTATATACCTGCAAAAGTTCGTACACCTGTGTCCCAATCCCTAATTCAATAATATTGATAGTTATTTCCAATATATTGTGTAAAAAATGTCGAATTATTTCAGGTTCTGAATTGTCATTGCTAAGGAACTTTAAGGGAAAACAAATGACAACTCCCTCCTGAATACCTGTACATTTTGTAAGTTGAAATTGCAAGAAAATACAAAAAAAGTTATTTAAAAATGCAAATATAGCTTTGCATGACCGAATAGTTCAGTTTGATAAGCTTTTCCTTAAGCCTAAACAAAAATTTAACTTTTAATCTCACTGGTAAATTGTGCCCCGATCATATTAGCATTTGCATTGCTCCCAACCGAAGGCTAATCCTGACTGGAAAATTGAAATATTAGTCCATACTGATATAATAGTAAGTCTAAATTCGTTCATATAGGATGCGTTCCCAAGTGTTGGAATGATCTTTGTGTCACTTTAAATGGCATTACTTGTTCTTTTATATTGGGATAATAATTATGGGTAAGACTTAAGAACAAGGTGCGGTTTCTCGCCAAACTGGGAAATTGCGCCAACCATCCAAAAAGTCGCCAAATATCCGCCATCTTGAATGGTGTCAAGATGGCGGCGATTCTAATGACAGCCGTAACAAAAAAATGTAAATAGTAAATAAAATTGGAAATAGTACATAAAAATGTAAATAGTAAATAAAATTGGAAATAGTACATAAAAATGCAAATACTGCATAAAATTGTATGAAATTTAACATGAATTTTCTGACATTCTGGCACAAATTAGAAATTCTGGCAAAGTTTTAGGGTTGCCAACAAAATGAAGAATGTTACCATATTTGGCGATAAATCAATTTGGCGCGGGGAAAAAAATTCAACTTGGCGGACCGCACGTTGTTCTTAAGTCGAGCCTAATTATGAACTACAAATTTCAAGTTTTCTATTTTTAATAAGAATGAACACAAATTATAAAACAGTTAAATCGAAAATAAAACAAACGTGATTGCTTTCTCTCTACCTTCTCATATATGTACACAATATGGGCGTTTCGAGTAAGGCTTCGTAGTACAGTGAAGGTAATTATGTATTTGAACCTCTTTCCTTTGGGAGATTACGTCCAAAGCTTAATGCGATTTAACAGTTTCGATGTCATGACTAGCTATGTCTTAACAAATTTGAGCGCACTGGGTTAGAGTTATCTGGCAACCCATCAGAACCATAACTTGGAATTTCAGCGCCTATGGCCCAAAGGAAATACCCACGTAATAAAATAATTGAGAAGCAAAAAAAAGAAAAAGTTACATGTTCTCTGATTAACGCCTTACAATTTGGCAAATAGCAATCTTTTTATATTTAAAATTATAATGAAATAAGCTTTTCGTTCAAAATTAAAATAATATCAGTATAGTAAATTTGTAGATGCCCTTAGTTCAATGGCCCGATTAGCCCAATGGATAAGACGGCCTTGGTCAGGACCACATACGACCACGTTTTCGAGTTGTCAAGTCTGGAATAGACAGCCCAACAGACAGTCAATCCTTTGAGGGATTTGGTCCACACTTTGATAAACATCTACAATTCTGCTGCTAAAACTATGTGCCAAATTTCAACAAAATAGACTTGCTATTGAAGGATCTCTCCCAGAAGTTGACGGAAACATATAATTTTGATGTAATGACCACTCACGAGATTTCATCCTTCCAGCTCGAGTTATCTTGTCTGCAGACACAGACAGAATTCTAATTTTTTTGGGGGGGAGGGGGGACTCTGAGAGGTCTAAAACATGGAGATTCATAAAAATCTCGAGGTCAAATTTTTTGAAGATTACAATACTTTAGTTTCATGTATTTCGTTTGGGCGAGTTTTTTTGTTTTGTTTATTTTGGGTACGTAGAACTTCCGTGCCGAGAATCTGCTTCCGGTTTCTCTTTGGGGGAAGCATGATACCGGAAATTGTTCTACATTACCTCAATAAACAGAACAGAAAACTCGTTCATGCGAGAAAGTGAAAATGTGCCCGAAAGATTATTAGAGAAATATTAACTAAATAAATTAGTAGAAAGTGATTTTTCCTGTTTATGAGAAAAATAATTGTCGATCAAATGAAAAATTATGAAACTCAAATTCCTTTTTTTAATTAAAAAAACCAGCGAGGCACAAAGAAATTGGTCAAGTTAACAAGTAAACATACAATAGCTAAATCATCTTTCATCGGAATACCAATAAATTTCCTCAATCACTACCACTGTATTACAAATTAATCTCATTATGAAGATATCCACTCTAATTGAATAATCAATTTAAAATAATAACAAGCAAGGAATATTGCCGAAATAATAAGAAATTCAAAAATTCAAATGTCTCGAAACTGTTACATTCAGTAAGCTCCCGAGAGAAGAACAAGACATAATCCATCATTTGAACCTGTCAGCAAATATCGGCTGCCTAAACGAATTAATTTTTCGTTCGATTACGATTACGATAATGTATTCAAAGGAAAATTAAAATATAAAATGGAGAGATCTAGATCGGCTTCTTAATGAAGGTCTTCTACTTCTCACAAATAAAGTTTGAGTATGTATGTGACATGTATCCGATTACTAACCCCAAGCATGTCAACTTGATTTATGGTGTCACGTGACGATACTCGCCTGATTTATGGCTTGCACCTTTCCCCTCCAGGGTGGCGACATTGGTTATGACGTCATTCTATGGGCACCGTCGAAAATAGGTCAGAGAAGACATTCATTGGAGACCTCTATAGAAGACCGAATAGGTGTTTCTTCTTTATTTCCCGTCTGGGATCTCAGCTGATGCTTTTCATTCTTTTGATTGTTTTTATTTATCCATATCATAATGCATTATTGATGAGTGCAAAAAATCGCCTGCTTTAAATATTTCTTTTACGAATTCTATTCATCCGGACTTGCGCAGAAATTCTGAGTGGGATTGTAAATGAATCAGCAGTTTCAAGAAGGGGACAAACATTAAAAAAATATCGTTTTTTTAAAAACCTAACGTGTGTTATTGTATGGACGATTTTCTGTTTTGTTTATAAGGGGTAATGTAGAACTCCGCTATACCGACCGACTCCCGATGTAATTCTTCGTCAATGGGAATCTTCAAAATTTAAACATTTTGTCTGAAGATGTTAATTAATGTTTAAAGTAGTTTTTTAATATTATGGTTTAAGGATACTTTGAAAATATTAAATTTTGATGTTCCTATGGGCGAGTTTTCTGGTTTGTTTATTACAGTAAAAACATTGACTTTATGTGCTTATATGTTGGACTTCCGCTTTGAAGATCCATTGACTTAGCATTACACCGGAAATACGTATTACAGGCATGTAAATAAACCAGAAAACTCGTCCAATGATGTAGCTCACAATGTTTACTTAAAATAAGAGCCGCATTTTGTGGAAAGGTTGCCATAATTGTTCGCTATCTCTCTTTTTGGAGAATTCTAAGGATTGTTTGGAAGTTAAATTTTTAAACATAGATTTAGATAATCACTGGCTGTTAAATTTTTAACCAAACGATTTATTTAATTACAATCGTTCCATTTGGAGTTTGTACGTTTTAAGAGCTTTATTTAACTGGTTTAAATAAAAGATCACACGAACTTAAAGGACACAGAATTCAACGCTTTGTGTACTAAGAGAAGAACTGATTCGAACTTGGCGCTTGATACAGTATCCAAATGGATTTGGCGATTGCTTAAATTGGAGGGTTACCGGAAAACGGTCTGTACATCCACAATAAATAGACCAGAAAACTCGTCCACAGTTAAGAAAAAAGAAAAGATGGAAGTCTCTTTCTTTACTCCCCTCCTCTGTTATTAAATTAGTTTTTGTATTCATTCCCTTCTTCAAACTGCCGATTCAATTGTTACCAGAGTTTCTCAACAAAAGACATTATATTTTTTTATTGCTAATTTCATAGGAAAGCAATACAGCTGAATATCGGAACGAACTTACTACGTTCCTGACAACAGTTCAGACTATTTTACTCTTTGAAATTTTATTAAATGAATTAATCCATTCCAGGTGTCCAGATGGTATTTACTGAAACATTTTATTGCCACACTTTATGCATATATTGGTAAAAAAATCAATGAAAGGATCAGATTCATCGCTAATAAAGATAAAACAGGACATTAAGCAAATAAAGCTATTTTCCTCATTGGAATTTTTATAAAATGAATTAATCCATTCCAGGTGCCCAGATGGTTATTTACTGAAACATCTTATTGCAGTTATTGATGTATAGGGGGAACACGGGAACATTTATACACTTTTTCATAGAAGGATAAAAAATAATTTTACCAACGGAAATAATTAGAACTAATACACTATATTTATGCATTTGTTAATGTAATATAGGATTTCAGATGAGTTTTGGTCATAAATGAAATAATAAAATATTTATTGCACTTTTTGCCTAAAAATGGATTCGTATCAATCTGCCATAAACAACGAATACATTGATACACATGGAAATCTCGAAAATAATGATGGTTAATAGGTCTGAGATCAAAACAAAATTTGTTTTATCAATGAACTTCATATTCCAAATCAAGTTTTAAAAGCTTAACAAGGAAACAAACTTTTATTTTAATAAAATTTCAACATTTTTAAAGAGACTGGAAAATTGAAACAATAATGCCTCAGAAAATAATTTATCTCTATAAATAATACAGGGGAATGTGTGTCTGTGTTTGTAAATAAACTTTGGAGGGAGAGAATGTGTACTTCGAAGCCGTTTTTTGAAATTGTAACGAATTAAAAATTAAGGGAAATTTTCGCGTTCTTCCTTGATGGCTTCCGAAAAAAATGAGCACAAAAATAATTTTCACACCATCTAAAAACGCCAAAAATTATCTTTTTGATGATATTAATTAAATTTCCGTACAAATTTTCTCTCTAATTTTAATAATTTCGTAAAAAAATATTTTAAACTTAATTTACCACTGAAATTCAAACTGTTTTCATAGTTTAAACAAATGCTTAATTGCGTGTTTCTCTTAGAAAGTTCATTTTTACGTTTTTTCCATTTCTGAAGACGATTTTGCAAAGTAGTTGCTGTTAAGGCGCATTGATACACACAGAGGATGCGTATCAATGTAGCCCGGAGTCAACTGTATCAATTTGCCCCAAGAGACTTTTTTACTTAAAAAAAGTGGTCTCGCAAAATCAACGCTGAAAACCTCACAACTTAATATAGTTCAGAAAAATATATGTTTTTTCCTACCTTTGGAGTACCCTGGCAGGAAAACGTAATTAGTGAAAGAAATCACACAACACATATTTAGAGTAAAATTTATTTCGACTAGAAGATTTGCGGCTTGATTCATTTGTAAATTAACTTTTGACTTAACATGGCCGAAAAATTTACCGTGAGCTAAGGGCTACAGTGGCATATATGTGAGGGTATTTAAACATCTTGAGCCATTCCAATCAACAAAATTTAAGAACTGTATCAATGTTCCCGCGTATCAATCTACCCAACTCCCCCTATATTGTTAACACAAAACCAATGAAACGATCAAATTTATCACAAAAAAAAGATAAAACACAACATAAGACAAATCAAAGACAGACCAAAACTTATTTTCACTCTTCGCGTCGAGAATGGAGGAGAGCTGCATTGTAAATGAAAACTGTCGAGGGAGTGAAATGTTATTGTATAGAAAGAAAGTCTTTTGAAACGTCTAAATCAAGAAGGCGTATTTTGAGAGAGTGAAATGCCATTTTTTCTGTCTTGTTTCCTGTACATATGTACGTAGAAAGTGAGATATTTAAATATTCTGTTTTAATACTGCAGTTATTATTATATATGGTACGTTACTATTATATGTAATATTGCAGTTATTATTATATATGTTATGTTACTATTTTATTTAATATTGCAGTTATTATGATATATGTTATGTTACTATTTTATATATTATATGAGTATGTTATATTATCTATCACATTTGGGATGCTAACTATTATTATAACACGGTATTATATTTATCGATAAATGAAATTATTGATATTTGAAAGAAATGCTCTATTATTATTAATAATAAATTATTATAATTCATACAAATTGATTTTATTACATGAGCTGAGATACATGTATCAGGAAAAGTAAAATATTTTCCGCTCAGTTTTATAGTATTTTTCTGCTTATATATTTGCGTTATATCTCAAAGAAAAATATCTTCAGATTTGGACGGAAAAAACAAGCATAACTTTTCTTAGTTTTTTTATTTTTTATATCAATTTCAGGTATCTAGCTTTAAATGGAAAAGAAATGGTAGACATATAAATCCGAAGAAAGAAGGTTATGCATTACAAAAATATTTTATATATATGTGACATGTATAAATGTATTCCACCTGAATATGTTATACAGTAATACGCTTTTTGCAAGTTTTTATGTAGAAATACATAAGATACATTTGACATTAAAGAAAAATCTGTGCATTATTTTTTTTTACTGAAGTGATGTATCTTTAGTTTTGATCAGCAAAGAAGTTTTGAATTTCAGACATGTATTTCTTTTATATCACACAATTTTTATATTTCTCGCTCATATCATATTCCTGCTTTTCTTACATAAGTATGAATTTTTTTACTGTTATGTACGACTTTTCTCAGTAAATGGAATCCTAAGGTATAAGGAAAGTTTCAATATCTTTCACCTTGTTTAATGCATTTCTAAAAAATTCATATCTGTACTGTCATCGCGAATTTTTTTAATGTGGCATTGTGATTCATTTGCACTAAATTATTGTACTTCAGGGAAAATTTTATCAGCAGCATTAGATGTGATTTCGTAATTATTTATAAATAATAGAGACATTCTGTGAAAAAATAAATCATTGAGATGGATTTCGCACAGGTGTATTGCATTTTTGTGGTTTTCAGCCCTACCGAGCATGCGCTTCTCTCTCCAAGTCAATTTGTTATTATACTGCTCCATTTTACTAGCTATGGACGAGTTTTCTGTTTTATCTATTTTGGATTCACAGACCGTTTTCCGGTAAACCTCCGATTTAATCAATCGCCAAATCCATTCGGATACTGTATCAAACGCCAAGTTCGAAAAAGTTCTTTCTTTAGTGAACAAAGCGTTGAATTCTGTGCTCTTCGGGTTTGTGTAATCTTCATTAGTTAAACCGGCAAAAAAGCTCTTAAAACGAGTAAACTCCAAATGGAACGGTTGTAATTGGTTAAATCGTTTGGTTAAAAATTTAACCGCCAAACAATCCTTAGACATTTCGAAAACAATCCATAATGAACTATTATGGCAGCTTTTTCACAAGATTAGACTCTTATTTTAAGTAAACACCAATAAGAACATGAAATGTAATATTCTCAAAGTATTCTTAAGCCATAACATTAGAAAACTCTATTTTAAACATTAATACATATCTTCAAACAGAGTGTTGAAATTTTGAAGAATTCCATCAGCTTAGCATTACCACCGGAAGTCGGTGGTTATAGAGGAAGCCCTACTTCAAAGCAAATAAACAAAACAGAAAACTCGCCCATACTTACAACTGATGTAAGTTCAAAGTTTGCTATATACAGAATTAAAGACATGATAGACTCTGACTTATTTCAGAATATGAAATTCATTTTCGCTGTGTTGCTATTCACAGATAAATCTAAAATCAACGTTAAGGGCTTATATTTTAATCAAAGACAATATCACTTCGAAGTTGAAAATGTAATGTATGATGATAGAATAAATAATTCAAATAAAACCAGGCAAAACCAAGCAACATATAACTACTTAGAACGAGCGATGTACGAGAAACGCAAATGTAATCTTTTTGTAATTTGTAAATTTTAGTTTTTAATTTTTAAGTGCCATAAAATTTTGAAATTTCAACGGTATTAGGTTAAAGTTGGATAAATTTTGAAGAGAATGGTACGAAATGCATATTGGATTTAAGCCCGTATTTCGCATCTCGTGAAAACGTAACAGATTTTGGTTTATTTTTTTTATATCCTCTTGAGACCCAAAGCTATAATTTTCTACCAATTTTCACAAAAAGGGGAGATTAATACTCTTGCTAGGTTATATAACACTATGTATAATTGATTTCTCAATTCTATATTAATTAATATAATTAATTATACATAATTAATAGATGGCAGTACGGGACAGTCCAAAGCATTGGAAAGCTGGATTTAAAAGCTTTGAATGGAGAAAGCAACATTTTTGTGAGCAGATTTCCCATATAGTTAACAGATATTGTAAATTGTTACGAACATGGAATGACGCTTCCCAACAATTTTAGTCTTACGGTTGGGAAGAGAGTACTGCAGGGGTATGTATGGGAATGCCGGGGGAATGGAGCCATCGACCCCGACTTTGGCGACCATTTTGACGACTTGGTAACAAATTTGGCAACTTTGGCGACGAAATGTAGGTTCTCGAAAGTACTGGCATTTTCTTGGTATCTCCATTAGGGGTCGAGATCCGAATTTATCCAGATGATTCCTGGTGACGTCACGGCCTGCCGGGGAGATTATAAATAGACAGCGCTTATATCATAGTGAGTGTGTTGATCGACTTTGAACGTGTTGATCGACTGACATCGCCTTTGGAGTTCGAAAGTCTTTGGAATCACTCTTTGGAGTTTTATCCGCTGTGCGAGCTAGTAAGCTGTTAGACGCCGAGCGGTGTTGAAAGTGCTGTTGCTGTTCTTATAAGTGCATTGCTGTATATTTGTATTGCTAATCTGTTCAAGTGCTGTTTTTCGAGTTACCTGCTCTTCGTGTTTTCCGGAGTATTCGAGAATTACCTGCTTGTTGGACTGTTTTCGCCGTACACACATCGGAACAATTTTTGTAACAAAATATTTGGGAATATTGTGTTTCAAAACAAATAAAAGTGTGGGTTCATAAGTTATTTTTTGTAGAAATACAAGGATTTTTATCCATTTGCATGTTATGGGGTTTTTTTGTGCATGGTCAACAGTTGCATAAATTAATCACAGCTTTTTCAAAAAAATTTCACAAGTTTTAAGTTAATATTAATTCGCTTCATTAATTTTGACTTCTTTCTCCTTTACGAAGACGGAATATTTTTATCGACTTTTCACTCACTTTCCGATGCACGAGAATTATAAATATTTGCACATTTGTGCGTTCCGGATTAGAAGGAAAAAATTTAATATTTTCAGAGTCAATTTTAATTACATTTTTATTCCATAGAAAACGTGATTTTGGATGTGAATTTCAGAAAAAAAATGATTACAAGATTCCATAATATGTATAAAAATGAAAAACAACAAACTCTGAAAGTGGAAAATAATAAAAATAAAAAGGGGTTTTAAAAACACGCTTTTATTTGTAGATAAAAAATTCGGAAGTCAAAACAAAATCGCAAACGCATTTAGCACTAAAAACAATAGGTAGGGGAGAGTGGGGTAACACCGGGTACCCTTGATTTTGATGCTATTAGTCCTCCTTTCTAGCACACAGACACTGAATTGCACTCTACTAGTCAAGAAAAAGGAACAGTCATAATGGCGTTTTGCAGCTGTTAAATTCACTGTGTCTGTGAAGGTTGATTTGTTTTAAGACATCAACTCTTTCATTGTCGTTTAATTTAAACTGTCCTTACTTAATAATCATTACAGTTAAAAAACTATATTTAGTACATCTTGTTATACGTTTACTAAGGATTTACACCCTATCATACAATAAGGATTTAGTCCAATATTTGCACGGTTCTATTTCGTTTTCCATAACCTCTGCACTCGGGGTAAAACTAAGTACTCCAAGTGGGGTAAGAACAAGACAGTCAGTAATGATGAATCCTTTGATGAAGACGATAGAAACACAACAGACGGTGATTGTTTATATTTTAATGATGCATTTTCTAATTTAAATAAATGAGAAGGGTTAAACCAATGTAGAAACTGTGTTATCTGGTCCCACGAAACTTGCAGTGGCGCGGAAGAAAAAGATAAGTGCTTTACATGTGAATTTTATAGCTAATATTCTTAAATTGTCATAGAAAATAAAAATGCCTGTTACTTTTCCACAGAAAATCGAACTTTCGTAATTTCCCATAAAGTTAACATGTTTACTCGGTTTTACACCACTAGTGATGTAAAACCGGGTGGTATGACTTTTTCTATAAAAATATCATTAGTAAAAAAAGTAGTAAAACTATGACTTTTCTTGAAAGATACATTGTACTCCGATAATCAATGAGTATTTTAATAAAATCTGGCAGGCCAACACGTCTTAGAATCTTAGGTATCCGGTTTCACCCCACTTTCCTCTATTATAAGGAATCTAATTCACAATGAATATGAAAAAAGAAAGAAAATGCTTTCACTTTCATAAAAATTAAAAATAAATCATAAATGCGAATGAAATTCCAATTTACTTAGAGTACTTCTTTCAACGTCTCACTCTTTTACGATTTTGTTTTGACCATCGTATTTCAATAAAAAATATTTTTCTTTTCAGTATACTAACGAAGAAAAAGTAATTTTAGAAAACAAGTTGATTTATTTTCAAATTGTGGAGTAAAGAGAAAACAAACACGCTCACATTCTAGATTCAAAGATAGAGATAAAAATGTTCAAAAGAAATAAATCACGCGCTTAAATTTATACATCACACAGAAGTTTCTGGAATCTTCTAAATCGGATAATTTGACACAACGCTGCAAATAAATCTTTAATTGCTTAAAAGAAACTAATGAAATGAAGAAGCAGAAAGCATTGGCCCACGTGCATCGAATTTCGCATTTTCAGAGTAAGGAAAGGAAGAAAGTGGAGAAGTTTTATTTTTTTATATGTGGCATATGAACGCGTTTTTGATACTTTTTATTTTTATTATTTAGATTGCATTCTTAGCATCATCGATATATAATTACATGAGTGATATTGTTGCAAAAATTGTCCCGGTGTGTACACGGTGAAAATAGTCTAACAAGCAGGATAACGGAGAACGACACTTTATTCTCCAATAATTCCGGAAAACACGAAGCGCAGGTAACAGTAGAAACAGCATTTGCACAAATTAGTAGTCCAAGCAGACAGGAAATCACTAACAATAACAGCAATAGCACGAATAAAAGAGCTCAGCTTCTAACGGCTGACCAATTCGCAACACGAATGAGACTCCAAAGAGAGATTCTTCGAACTTCGAATACGTTCAAAGATGATTGTCTCATCTCAGCAACTCCCGGGTTTTTATACCTTTCCTGACAGGATGTGGCGTCATATAGAATCATCTAGTAAATTCTGTATATCTCCGCCCTAATAGAGATATCGAGAAAATTCCAGCATTTTTAAGGTCCTTCATTTTGTCGCCAAAGTCGCCAAAATGGTCGCCAAGATCGGGGTCGTTGGCTTCCATTCCTCGATAGGTAGTAAGAATCTCTGTAAATGTCTCTTTCCAATCATAAAACTAACATTGTGGGAAAGCGACATTGCATGTTCGCAACAATATTTACCCTTTGCAGTCCTATGTCGAGGTGAACTCGACATCAGTTTCTTACCGGCAAGTCCTATGTCGAGATGGACTCGACATTTTTGACTCAAGTTGTTTTTAATAATAATGAGAGGTCTGGTAACATCTAACGGCAAACAACTTATAGAACAAGACATGCCAAGGTTACTCGGAATATGCACGTACTGCGGAGCTCTACATAATTGTGTCTATTGTGCTGTGGGATTGCAGTAACCCTATTAATAGCTATAACCCTATTTAACTTATCAAATAAATATGTAGTATATACAATAAAGAGTTATCGTTAATTGAACATCTTTTTTATTTGTTGAAACCCTTTATATACCTTAATTATCTTAAAATGCAATTATTAATAAATTCACTGAAAAACTTGCTACAACGCTTTTGAAAAAAACATGTGGACTGTAAAAAGTTAAGAAAGAAAAGAAGAGAGCTGTAATAGTGGAAATAAGCCTATACTTTAATATTGTGTTGTTACTATACCTCGACTATTTAATTAACAACAAGAACATTTAGCATACTTCAAAGCCTAAGTGTTGAATCTTGTTTTCTTTCAGAACGTTTAACATGCATTATACCCGGCGCACGTAGATAGTTTTATGGCAAGCAGGCGTTGCCCATTACATCTGAATTTCAACTTATTTTTTTAGAAAAAAGCCTACAATCTTCAGCTTCAGGTTTAAACTTTGAAGCCACATTATGTAAATAGCTCCTTGAGGTCACATTTCATTTTTTTTTTCAGTTTCAGCGAAAGTACACGCAGGATGAACATGTCTTCTGGAACTAAAGATATCAGCCTTTACACTCGACTATCAAAAAGTATATAAACAAACAAATTAAAACCATGATCTGTCGGCGCGAAGACGGACAGTACGATCGTACTGCAAAATCCCGCTGAAAGCAAAGGGATTATGATATCAAATGGTTTCGACGAAATGCATGCTAGTAATGGAACACCGTGAGCTTGGTTACGAAGAACCACGGAGAGAAAAATGGAGCGAAAATATTTTAACACTTCAGAAGAAAATTAATTAAAATTCAACCATAAAAGATATTTTAACCGTTCTTGTTTTAATTCGGGAGGGGGGGGGGGATATTCCATTCATTGCCTGAAAAAAATGAAAATGATAGCATCATTAGAACGTCGGATGCAAGAAATTAAGAATTAAATGTTAAAAATATTAGCAAAAAGGGACTATTATTTAAAAATTTCTCAAAATTCAGGAAATTACGTTTGAAGCTCAGAACAAATTTCATTAGAGAGAAAATTGTTTATTCTATCCGTTGGTGTATTGATTGTTTTTCAACTATCATTAGAAAAGATACTACAGCCGTAAACATGCCGAAAATGACCCGAAACAACACAAAACATTAAATAAAAAAAATTCTAGATTAAATTTTAAAATTCGGGTTTCGAGGTGCATTGAGTCACCGTTACGACTACCTGTGTGCCAAATTTCATGGCTGTAAGTGCGATAGCTTAGTCTGGACATCGCGCACACACACACGCAAACATTGACTTTTGTAAGTATAGATGCTTCTGAGAATCACTGATATGTAATTTCATAATTGAAATTAAGTATTTAAAAAATAGTGCCGTAATAGTAATGTAATCTTATATTTTAATATTTCGTTGCTGAGATACTTCTACTGTTTAATTAACTAGATCAGCACTTAAAATACTTCATAGGCTAAGTGTTTAATCTTGTTTTCGTCCAGATCTTTTAACATACATTATAGCCAGAGCATGTAGATAGTTTTATGGCAAGGTAACTTAAGGCGAGGGATTAACATCGCTATTAAGTAATGCCGGACGCCCTTTGGGAAGATTTGGTTGGACATTAAAGCTCGTTTATTACGTTCCGTAAATTAGTAGAACGTATTTTTGGCTACAGCGCAGTTATGAGACTGTTAATTACCAGTTACCTACAGATGCAAGAGAAAAGAAAATCGATTGGTAATCCTAACGCATTAGGACTGTTTTTAATGGCGGTTTCTGGGTTTGATGAAAATTCAATAATATCCCCTTTTTTGCTAAATTTGGAACAGGAAGCTGACTAGGAGTAATCCTCAAAAATATATGTAATTATCTTTTATGTGGTTAGGATTATTAAATCGACGTTTAACCCAAATTACCTGGAAATATGATAAGATAAGAGAAGATGGTAATCTTATAACCCTTTTAGGGTTAAGTTAGATATCTGTTTGGGGTGATTAGGAAATGTAGCAAAATTATCCAACTTCGAAATAGAGGATTTAGTAATGTGATATGGAAATGTTCTTAAATTTACATTTAAAAAAATCTTTCTTGTAAGAACTAATTTTAAAATACTTTATTAAATATGTCATAGCTTTAGAATTTCGGTTGAGCAAATGGCTGCTGCTGATATTTCTGCAATTCTTAAAAATACAAGAATTTATTTTTAAAACTTGAATTAATTGACCAAGCGAAACGAGAGTCTGTTTTAACTCGACCGTTCGCTTGTTTGTCTGCAAATTTGTTTATCACGCAGTCACAAAAAACGTGTCGTTTGATTCCCTTCGAATTTGGGATGAGTGTTCTCCGCAGTCATTAAAAATGACGTATCCGTAAGGATTTGTATTTTTTTATTCCATTTGAAGATGGTGGCCATTCCAATAGTTCCGTTTCAAGTAACATTCAGCTTCTCTAAACGATTCTAACCAAACGGAACTCCATTCGTAATGCCGCTAAAAATACCGATAATAGAAAATGACATTTAATTGGAATTTTGTGTATACTGATATAGCAGTCTATATGATGGTAGTATCGGTGTTAAGAATGAAGTGTCGTGTGTTCGATATCAGATACTAATGGAGACCCGCTATGTATTGTTACATACATGAAAAGTCGCTTCCCAGCAATGTGAGTCTTATGGTTGGGAAGAGAGTTTTACAGGGGTAAGTATGACATGACGGGCAGCAGCCATGTCCGGACCCCTTGTCATCACCTTGGAGTGCGAACGTCTTTGGAGTTCTATCCGCTGTGCGAGCTAGAAAGCTGTTAGACGCCGAGCGGTAGAGTGTTGATCCACTGGAACTACTTTAGAATTTCGTCTGCAGTGCGAGCTTGGAAGCTGGTGAGCTGAGCGCTATTGAAAGTGCTGTTATAGTTGTTATTAGTTATTTGCTGACTGCTTGTGTTGCTAAATATCAAAGTGCTGAACTGTTATTACCTGTGAATTTTTGTCTGTTCACGTTGCTAATCTGTGCAAGATCTATTGTTTCCTGTTACCTGTGCTACGTGTTTTCCTGCATATTTGTGAATATACCTTCATTCTCCATTATCCTGCGTGTTGGACTGCTTACACCATACACGCACAGAAAAATTTTTGTAACAGTATCTATACACTTTGCACGTTGAATCCGTTGGGGCCAAACGTACTCCTGCTGGTGTGATATGCAAGTTTGAATTGGTGATACGGACCTAAGTGGCATCTTTGCCATCT
Organism: Araneus ventricosus; assembly: GCA_013235015.1. Taxonomy (NCBI): domain Eukaryota; kingdom Metazoa; phylum Arthropoda; class Arachnida; order Araneae; family Araneidae; genus Araneus; species Araneus ventricosus. Next base: position 70,182 of record BGPR01005350.1, read on the forward strand.
GATCACTCTTCAAAATTATAAACTCCATTGCAGAATAACTTCCTTTTAGCTTCAAAATTCTACGCTATAAATTTTTATTTTGTTGAGTTATATCTTTTAATATAAGTGACTAAGGAAAACAATCCACGTTTATCACGTAATTAATATAAATATACTTTATCCTATATATTTATTATACCTTTCTTTTAACTTATTTGAAATATTTACTTCAGGTTTTCCTTTGTTGCAAATCTGAGGCTGAATTCGGACCGTTATTAAGAGAAGTAGTGATTCTACAGTAGACAAGCTAATACGGCAAATTGGTTCATTATATGATAAATTAATTAAACGCAGGCAATCTTAAAAATAATTTAGAGCCTTTCTCCACCATGGATTCTGAGGCCAGCTAGGTAGAGACGCAGCTTTTAAGAAGCTGCGATATTCTCAAATTTTTTCATTGTATAAATTTGATTTCTAAATTAATTAATTTTGCACCTAATATTTAAATCCATTTAGGGCCTTTCTCCACCGTGGCTTTTGAGCCCATCTAGGTGGAGTCGCAGTACGCTTTCTTCTAGGGGCACTAAGGAGCTGCGGCATCCTAAAATTTTTCCATTGTATAAATTTAATTACTAAATTAATTAAGTATGCACGTAATATTTAAATCCATAATAAACAGTCGAACTCAGTTTTCTTTAAAGCGTTGTCAATCTGACGCAACTGATTAAAAGCAGAGCGGAAACTATCTCTTTAGAGAGAGAACTCAGAGAAGAGAGCAGCACTGGTTTATTCACATCACCGATGATGCGATGCGCAGTAACAATTGCGCACTTCGTTTCAGGATTTCTTCTTCCAGGATTTTTACAGAGGACTATAGTACTGGACTAGAATCTGCGAGTTCCAGTGCTGTTATGACTATTAACGAAAAATTAATTAATGATAAATAAAAATAATTAATTCAAAATAGATGTTTATTAGAGTAAAATTTGAATTATTTAGTCAACAGTTATTAATCACAAACGCTAAATAATTTGAAAGAAGAAAACGCTGTGAAAATTCCCGAAACGCAATATTATCCTTATTTAGAGTCGTAGCTCATTGTTCAGAAAGCATTGACTTATAATGAAACAACTTGAAAGAACAAATCTTTTATACATCGATAAACATAATAATGCAGATTAATTAAATGCTACAACAAGAAAGTTTATATTTTAATTAGAGATATAACGAATATTAGGCTACTATTCGGTATTAAGCCTATTCGGTCCTTTTGCCGAATACGAAGCAGATATTCGGCCGAATATATTCAGAATAATAATTTTTGAAAATGTGTTTTAAATGCATTTAACAAAGAGTATTGCAGAATTACATTTCAGTATATTTATTATCAAAAAATCTCCAAGCATTTATCAAATTTTAAGTTGCATAGAGCATAGGTGTATTTAATAAATTTACATATAATTTATCTTTGCAAAGCCTGAAATTATGATGCAAGAACAATAATTTTGTAGCATTTTCAGAAGGAAGTCCGTTCCGTTTCAAACATATATTAATACCCACTAGGGATGTAACGGATATTCGGTATTAGGCATATTCAGCCCTTCAAATATTGTTTTAAATATATTTAATAAAGATTATTGTAGAATTATATTCCAGTACATTTATTATAAAAAATCTAACATGTATCCAATTTTAAGCTGCATAGTACATAAGTGTATTTAATAATGTTTAATATCATTTATAGAAATCTATTCCATATGGTTTCATATATATTACCACTTTCAGAAAATAAACGGTCCCTATATAATGCTTGCAGGTGCTGAAAGACATTCGCTTGCTAAATTTTCGAACCTTGGACATTTTTTCGCATAAATCCCTCAAATTAAGTGGAAACTCCAACTTATCAATTAGAAGTTCTTTATCAAAATAGGAATTTACTTCTAGTAATTTTAATTTATCCATTCAATTTTCTTCTGTTTGTCGATTTCATGTTCTGCAATGATGACTCTTTTATTTCTTTGAAGCAATCCCAAAATGAAGAGGGTTTTTTATTTCTTATTATTGGAATAAAGGTATTTAAAATATTAAAAATATGCATAAAGGTATCAACATGTTTTTAAACACACAAATAATAAAAAAAATCAATTTAATTACTCTTAAATATTGTTATTTAAAATTTGAAAAATATTTCACTTACAATCAAAAGTGACACGTTTTTAAAAATTTGGTAATCGGCCTAAAATTTGGCCGAATATTCGGTATTCGGCGAAATCAATATTCGTTACATCTCTAATTTGAATTAAAATGACTATAGATTGATTTTTATGATTCTGAAGGGATAAATTGGCTTCTTATAGGTAGAAACATTTATATACATTTCAATATTAATTCACAAATTTTCTTTAAATCTCAGAATTTAAGATCCCAATATGTACGTGAAGATGAACACTATTCATTAAAATATTTTTTTTTAAATTTATTTTTACTTAAAAGTTTTTCCTTTATAAGATTCATAGTAAACCTATATAAAACGTTTGCCCATTTAATCTTTTTTCCCCCTAAAAATTATTTAGTTTTAGGGAGGAAGAGAAGAGATTGTAGTGTTATTGAAATTAAACACTCAGAAAGGATATAAGCAAAATAGCAAATACAGGATATACGCAAAATAGCAAAGACAGTTTATTGATGTGAACGTATTTGCAATACCTCTTTGTAAATACACGGGGTATTAATTTGCAGAAATAATATGATTATAACATTTTACCGATTACTAAAATATGTTCAGAAAATAATTGGTTAGGACATGTTTCACTTGAGTTTCTAGCATGTTTCACCTAAGTAAAGTTGGCAGAAGTGAAATTAAGTTACATGATTTATACAGCTGAGATTTGTAAAAAGAGATAAAAAGGTGTGAGCGAGAAGTGCATCTAATGATGTCATAATGTTTGTGATGTTTTAATTTTTCTTTTAACTTAGTTTTTTAACAAGTAGTGTCTTCTAACGTAAATTGAGTATGTCTAACTACTAAACCACTGAGTCGATAAACAACCCTATCCATTGATGCCTTATTCATCACTATAGTCTTCGTACTACTTAAGAAAAGGTGATGTCCAAAACAGAAGTATTAAAAGGATTTTAGACAAACAACGTGCTTTAGCTTAAACTGAGTACGTTTATCAGAAGTTGGTAAAATATCCTATCCACTGCTACCTTATTCGTTAGTCTTTGTATTAGTGAGGAAAAGACATGTTGTGAATAGAAGTAATAAAAGGATTTTAGACAAACAACATGTTTCAGCTTAAACTGAGTATGTTTATCAGAAATTGGTAAAATATCCTATTCATTGATACCTGATTCATGAGGGTAGGCTTTGTACTAGAAGACAAAAAAAAGATGTTAGCAACAAAATTAATATATGGAATTTTTTTGAAGGACCTTAAAATCATGGTTTAAAATTTTCACTTTCAGTTTTTTAATTCATTAAGAAAGTACACTATATGCCCAAAAGTATCCGGACACTTGCACATTTTCACATTTTTTAGAATTTATCCGTAATGGTTTAACCGACTGCCTTTAAACTTCGGACATATAAAGAATGAACAATAACTCACATTTTACATTGAAGATTCGGTCCTGAGGGCAATTAGGAGACCGTCTACAAACTGATGAAGACAAAAAGGTTTTTGGGACACCCCGCTTTACAGAATACTGATAACAAAATGAAACTTTCAGAAATGGTAATGTTTACTGTGCATAATATTCACAGGAATTTTCGTAAACTCAGCACAAATATTTGGGAAGATATAAAGGTTTTCTTAAAAAATCTCAAATTTTTCCACCTGTTTTTTGCTTATAACATGCAGAGTATTCTGTTATATTATACAACACTTACAGAAAAGGTGACAATATGTTAGAGAAGCATTTGTGTAAAGTTTGGAAAAGAATTGTTGAATATTACAGGAATTATGAGCATTTTTAGTAAATAGAATTTTACTGCGCATGCGCGAAACATAGTGTAATTTTTCTTTCACAATTTTAAAGCCAGATATATAGGGCAACTTATATAAAAAAATTCAGTTCAATATCATTAGTATTCAGAAAGATATCGGCATTACAACAAGCAGAATTTTAGCTCCTGTCGAAGAGAAGCTAAAAGATGAGGGGTTGTACACAAATTGATATTTTTTAAACTTATATCTTTAAATAGTTATATTGAATTGTATAGTGGTTAGAATTTTCTGAATACCCATGAACACATCTAATATTCGTAACGAATAAAAAAATATATATGTAGAATTATTAAAATATTTTAAGAAAAGAAATTAATTAGATAAAAAATCGTTTCGCCATAAAATAAATATATTTAAAAATATCGTTTGGCCGTAAAATTGTAATATGTAACTTGTTAATAATCATGTAAATAATATAATTAAAGTAATAAAATTTTTGTTATTTATAGTGCCTAATTAGCTGGAATTTAAGTTATACACGTAATTGATAAGTGTTCATGGGCATGCAGCAAATTCTAACCGCTATACAATTCAATATAACTATTTAAAGATATAAAATTTAAAAATATCAATTTGTGTACAACCCCTCATCTTTTAGCTTCTCTTCGACAGGAGCTAAAATTCTGCTTGTTGTAATGCCGATATCTTTCTGAATACTAATGATATTGAACTGAATTTTTCTATATAAGTTGCCCTATATATCTGGCTTTAAAGTTGTGAAAGAAAAATTACACTATGTTTCGCGCATGCGCAGTAAAACACTATTTACTAAAAATGCTCATAATTCCTGTAATATTCAACAATTCTTTTCCAAAGTTTCACACAAATGCTTCTCTAACATATTGTCATCTTTTCTGTAAGTGTCGTATAATATAACAGAATACTCTGCATGTTATGAACAAAAAACAGGTGGGAAAATTTGAGATTTTTTAAGAAAAACTTTATATCTTCCAAAATATTTGCGCTGAGTTCACAAAAATTCCTGTAAATATTATGCACATTAAACATTACCATTTCTGAAAGTTTCATCTTGTTATCGGTATTCTGTGAAGCGGGGTGGGCCAAAAACATTTTTGTCTTCATCAGTTTGTAGACGGCCCCCTAATTGCTCTCAGGACCCAATCTTCAAATTAAAATGTGAGTTATTGTCTATTCTTTACATGCCCAAAGTTTAAAGGCAGTCGGCTAAACCATTCCGGAGAAATTCTAAAAAATGTGAAAATCTGCAAGTGTCCGGATACTTTTGGGCATATAGTGTATCAACTTAATGCATTAATTTTTATGAAATCTTATAGGCATTATCCAGTAAATTCTGATAATCTATTCAAATTTGTGTAAACTGACTGTATAATTCTTAGATATAAAATTAGTCTAAAACTTTTTTAAAAGGGTATTTCAGTTTCCTAAAATTAAAATTCCTTTAAAGTATTATAAATTTTACTTTTAAAGCATCAAACCTCAAGTCAAATGAAATCTTTTCAGCAAATTTCTCAGGAACTAAACGCAAACTGACGCATTCATTTTAATAAAATTCCGATAGTGAATTTTCAACTGATTTCATGAATTTTCATCTGAATGAATGAAAATCATTCGACAGTCCTAGATTTCGACCTGTTAAATAATTTCATTCAAATTTATACAGCTATTCAAGTAAAGTACAAATGAGAACGGTTAGATAATTTCGTCTTTGATGATTTCTAGAACTCCATGTTTGCTTTTCATAAATGTATCCCTTTTGCGCTAAATTCTCTATCTCTACGAGTTTGTTTGAAATATGACTTACACTTGCCAACTTGACATTTATCGACCCACAAGATATTCATATTTTTCGATTTCATTTCAAATTCATCATCCTAGAGATATTCATCTTTTCCGGGGACGTTGGAATTGAATGATTCAATATATTGATCTAAAAGTTGCATTCTTTTAACTTTCTCATAGATCGTAGATAAGCCACAGTAACGGTTGTAGGAACTGATCTATTATAAGGCAGGAGTAATTGTATTTTAAACACATTTCATTTTTGAAAATCTTGTTCAGAATCTTTCATACATGCATATATCATCTTGTTTTATATCCGTATATCCTGAGCAAAGCTTCTGATTTAATTTGTATTCGATTATATTGCGCAATTTTTTAAATTTTCTATTTTAGTAATTGTTATATAACAGAATGGGTTTCTTTCTCCTCTTTAATTTTGAAATTCATATATAATACAATGATTTTCTTCGGAATATTGCACTCCATATATAGCACAAAAGTGTTCTTGTTATTCTTGGACTTCATACGTAACTCTGTGTTTCCTTTGTATTTTTGTGCTTTGCATATGGTGAAATGTTTTTCTTTTTGTTCTTATAGTTCATATTCTGTATTAATGTGATTAAATGATCTTTTAATTTATTTTTCTAACTATAAGACGATATAACTAACTATCAAACGATTTTATATTTCTTTTTCTCAGAATTACATAATTAATGCAATTTTTCCTCATACATTTTTTTATTTAATATATATAGTTAAATATTTCGCATAATCAAAACTTGTGTTATATTTTCAATATATACATATATTAATCTAAAAATTAAAATCAAATTACCTTACCAATAATCATAAAAATGAAATACAAAAGATAGTTTGAATATTGACTATTACTACCATGAAAAAGACAACCCAGAATTGGAATTCCAACAATCGAATGCTAATCTGTCTTGGGAACAACCGATATTTGTCGAATTAATCTAGATTTGTTGCGCCAACCTCCGCGAAAGCCAATTGTTGTAAAAACGAAAAAATAGAAATAATATAAAATACAAATATAAATAAATATCCCCAAATCTTTCAAGATTAGAAACGAGAAAGTATATAACTTATAACATACCAATGCAATAGTCTTAATTATTGTTATGACATGAGAATTACCATATATATATATAACATATTTTAGTTATAATATTTTCACATTAAATGTAGAACTGTATTTCGTATTTAGGTTTTGGCATTTATTGCTATGACTTTGAATCAGTAAGCATTTAGTTAATTTTCTCGTTCTTTTCTTAATATATTTTGGAGATTTACCTCTATATTTTTTGTCTTTTTATAACAATTGGACCTCACAGAAGGTTGGCGCCTATAAATTTCGAAATAATGTGATATAATGGATTCCTAAGCTCGATTGGCATTTGATTGTTGGAATTCCATATCTGGGTTGTCTTTTTCATAGTAATAGTTTTTAACCTTATTATCTTTCTGTATTTCATTGTGTGAATAATATTCGGTTATATTGTTTTTTACATTTAATTTTAAATGAAGGTTTAATAGGTGTATATGATAAAAATGTTATTTGAGTTTTAATGGTATAATATATATATATATATATATATAGCCACAGCCAAGATGCTATTTTAATTGTTGAAAACTCCATTTACTTGGTTTGCCTATTTCAATACTTTTAATAACAACAGAGTTTTTTACGTGTAGAATATAATTGCTTAAACTTGATTTTTTGTTCATGGTATTTTTAGTATTTTCAAATTTTTTAGATTTCATTTAAAATTGATGTATTGTTCAAATAATGACTTTCAATAATTCTTGATATGTTTTGTGTACTTTATTTCTGTATGATTATATACAAGTTATATTTGGATTTATATTATATATATATATATATATATATATATATCATTACAGTCCATCTAATGTAAACCAAACTGGGTAGGATTAAAATGAACTCTAATGGTAACATGTAGTGTTCAGATGTTGCGATGAGCTCTAGGGAAGGAGATGTAGTTTTGAGAAGATATTACGATCTCTGTAGATGAGGGGTGGTGGGAACATCTGAAGTTCACTTGCAATTTCGTAAAATTTATAAATCCGGTCCAATGCGGTCGTTTTGAGATATCACTTTTTTCGTAAATCTTTACAGAAAAATTTAACTGCTGTTCTGTTCAAAATGAATCATTGCATTATAAATAGTTTGTTGTATACAACTTGCGAAGATAGTTCGTTTTTGCATAATATATTATAAATTCTCACCTAAAATTAAAAAAAGAGAACGCGAAATCCACAAAATGAGAGTTGGTTCGTAATTGCATAACTGCATTCATATAGAAGAAAACCACAATTTATGCTTCATGTGGGCCAAAATTTCATGCGATATATTTTGTAATGAGTGAATAGATCGACGCTTCCTTGATTTTATATTATCAGATTTATATTAAATATTATCACTAGAGCTAAAAAGTATAATTTTTCATTTTTATATAACTTCAACTGAAACAAATATGAATGTAAATACTACTCAATGTTCCACCTTTTTACGGATAACATGATAACTTTTTAACTAACAATTAATACTCTGTTATGTATATTGTAAATTTAAAGTGAACGTTCGTATATTCCCCGTTAACGTTAACTAAATTCAGCATAAAAAGAAAATTCGCCAAAGTAATGAATAATGGATGCATGCAAGAAAAAGAATTAAGAGCAGAAAGCTGATAGTATCAGTTAATGCATTCGCGGGCACAATTGCTTACTTATTCGCGGATACAAGATATGCATGGATGGGCCTAGGACTTCGCCTATATTAGGGGCTTGTTGCATTCAGTTTATTTATTCACTTTTAAGATGGATATGAATGTGGTTAAATTTATTCATAATAAAATATCTCGAGCATCATTAATAGAATATTGAATTAAACAAACTCAAGACCTGTGACATTAATCATTTTAACTTCATGTAATTTTTTTAATTTAATTAAAATATTAATAAGTCAACAATAATTTATACACACGCATATTTTTCTTTCTTCTTTTTGTAACACTTTTCTTAATCATACATTTAGCTATATCATAAGAGGGAAAGATACCATGTTATTTATTTTTTGTAGTTCCAATGAAATTTAAAATATTAAATTTAGAGTTATCTCACAATAAAAATTGAATTAAAACATGACTCAAATTTTGTATTGGGATGAAGTTCTCATCATTTGACACGAAAAGATTTAAATACTTCAAAAATGTAGAATGTAAACTTC
>BGPR01005350.1:79212-95046 GCA_013235015.1 Araneus ventricosus
TTTTTTACTTTCTCATACAGTAAAACCTGTTTATAACTATATTGTAGGGACTTGAAAAGATATTGCTAATAGTCAGGTTATAGTTGTATACAGTTTGAGCATTCTCGCATCCAAAGTTTATGAACAATATCCTGATTTATAACGATATTGTAGGGATCTAGAAAAGATATTCTTATTGACAGGCTATAGTTGTAGACAGTTTGAGCATTTGTGCATCCAGTGTTTATGCACGTGCGCATATACTAATATACTAACTAAGTTTATTACGTTTATTGATTCATATTACAAATACTTTCTGATATGAAATTGCATTTTATAAACTTTAAATTATTTAAACTGTGTTAAGAACTTCAAAGCGAAGATTTTAGTTAAAATTTTTACTAACATAAAAATATGCTTAAAAGGCAGATGTAAGCATAATTTTATTTCGTTGTAAAATTTTAGAAAAATCTGTTAAATTTGTTTGTTTATTTGTTGATGAAAATATCATTTGCGTATATATATATATATATATATATGTAATAAATTAACACTTTCCTAATTTTAAAAACGGTACTCAAAATTTAATTCGTAAAATTATTTCTACTTAAGCTCTAGCACACAATTAACTGTCACTTTAACTCGCTGAAATCCAGTTTCAACCGCTCTAACGCTCTCGGGGATTCCCCTCTTCTACAATACTACTTAATCCTATGGCTTGATATTATTCTCAATTATCCCCAAATCAGCTGAAAACTATAAATTAAATAAAGAAACTGTTCATTGTTTGTCAACGACTGCTGTCTTCTTTGGAATTGCATTTTTACACTTCACTGAAACCATGATGTTTTAGAAGACGCCAGGATTTAAAGCCCCTGTGGTGTGCGGACCCCGTGGATCTCTCGAGTCTATTTTCCGCTCTTTCAAAATTACGAAATGATGTGGTGTTATCTTCAAAATTATTCCTTCTATAAAAAGCATTTAATCTTCAGCCTGTGTGCTCTCGGCTACAGAAAACAAAGTAATTCATTAGTATTAAAATATCAATAAAAGTTTTGTGCAAAAGTGCATCTTCTTCAAATGGGAAAAAAAAGTTGCACCATAAGTGATCAAGAATTTACTTTCGTTTTCTTTGAAAGTATTTTGATATCTTGCTGCATATTTAATGTTTATAAATATCAAGCCATAACAAGCAATTAAATAAATCTTTCAAAGTTTTAAGAAAATTTTTTAAACTTTTCCGGCTTCGAAGGATCTGCAATATCAAGGGCGCAGCTGTCGTACGAAACTTGCGGAGGGGGTAAATTGTAAAAAATTAACATTTTCGTAATTTTAAAAACGCTACTCAAAATTTAATTCCTAAAATTATTTCTACTTAAGATCTAGCACACAATTAACTGTCACTTTAACTCGCCGAAATCTAGTTTCAACCGCTCTAACGCTCTCGGGGATTCCCCTCTTCTACAATGCTACTTAATCCATGTCAATGTGATTCATTTCTGAGAAAACATATTTCAAGATTGATCAGCTACATTTAAATTAACAATGGACTTCTAATTGTTCTTGCTGCGCTGCCTGGTGGATACAAGTTGAACTATGGACTCGAATCTTTATTACACAGAAATTATAACATTTCTACTCTATTATGGCAATGTTAGCGCAAAATGAGCAAAACATGGACATTCCACTTTAACTCTGAACCACCCAACTAATAATTTTAAAAATTGAGCTATAAAATTCGCATCAAAAATTTTGTCACTTATTGTGTTATATATTTTTTAAAAAAATTGTAGAATATGTTATTTTAATTTCAATAAGACCACTATAAATAATCTTAAATATATCTGAAGTTTAAAAATTACCACCATAATATTATTAATTCATATTTGCAGATAAAACATGCACATTTCTAAGTAAAAGCTGTTTGGCATTTAGATACATAACACCACAGCATACCCCTGAACTCGGAACCCTGTCGGTTGGATGAGTATGTGTGAAACTTTATTGAAAAGTACAGGAAAAAAATTGCATCATGAGATATAAAAACACATAAAAGGGAACATAATTATACAAAAATAAAGAAGAATATAATGAAAAGTGTATAAAGGGTTACAATCCGAGTATAATATAAAATATATACAAGAAGAGTTACCAGATGAGTGTAGTGAAAGAGTAGAATGTTACCTTTAATTACATCGTTGCATACAGTTGCAGTTCCATGATTCGGGGCTGTTAGTGTTGTTCGATGCCACGATAAAGTAGAATTGATGATGTATTACAACCGGTTACATTGATGATCATTGTCGCAACCATCCTAAAAATTGTGGGACTGGTTTTTTTTGTTCTGTCTTGTTACTTATACTTAGGGATCGCTGGAATTGTTACTCCAGGGTTGGAAGTGATGTGAAGGGTGAATTTTTCGGCTGGTTGCTGTTCTTAAGCTAGTATACTCTGCTGCTCAACTGGGTGTTCATCGAACTTCTGGTTCCGGGAAGTGAATCTTTGGAAGTATGTATCTATTTCTAGGCTGGAGTATGTGAGGACAGTACTTAAAAAATACGTTAGTTGTAGAAGGTGGCGCCATGTTGTTGCCTTGCCCACTTAGTAAATTTACCTCGGACCGCCCCTGTTCAAAACAGCATGTAAAGAGGTCGCTAGTCTGAATGAACATTCTTGTGAGTAGTTTGAGCAAATTTTTGCGATTTTCAAAGTTTTCGTTCCTGGCACTTACAACGTTTACCAGTTTGAGTTGAAAGTTATATTTCGTTTTTTACAGAAAATATTTTAAGAATTTGGCACATTAAAAAATATATCAACAAGCTTTGGCATTGTTTAAAATATGGCACAGAAGAAATATAATGAACTAACGAAAAAGCAGTGGAATTTTCTTTTTGAAATAACAAAAAATACTTCCAATTAAAATAAAAACGATCAAAGACATATTCGATAACATCTTCAAAGAAAAGATCTCAAATATTTTTCTTTCATTATTCGAATAAAATTTAAAAAATACGCTTCTTTAGTTCTCTAAATAAAGGAAGCCTATCGAATAAAGAAAAAAAAATGCATAAAAACTTGGATTCATTTAATTGTTTGGTTTCTTAATTATTTTACTTCTTTCCGTCCTCAAACAATTTCCATCTTCAGTTTTAAATTAAAAATTGGCCCTAGAAACGCCTCGAGGAAGAAGAAAAACAGAAAGATTATTACCTCTAAAGCTGCGAAACGATTTCTCGAAACTTCAACTAACTAATTCGGGTCTTATCTAGCAATTTAAAACAACTCCTTCGAAATAGGGCAAAGAAAAGTCGCCTCGAAAACTTTAAAAGCGGACAGGTTATGAGGATATACGAGAAGTAATCACGTAGTTAAATATCAAATTCGGTATAAGTGAGTTACATTAAAAACTTTAACTATTTTATTCATACAAAACTGGATAGCTGCATCTCGCATTTTAAGAATCATTTTGAACAACTTGGCGAATTTAAGAAAATAATTCGAATTAGAGCATTTCTTATAATATGCCCTCTTGTCCCAGATAAACTGTTTATAACCATGACAACCTTGATTCCTAACGCCGAAATTCGAACACCAGGCCACAACAGCCGGTGTCAAACTTGTCTGATGATAAATTTAGAGTAGACAGCTGTATTTGGCATTTCAAGGATAATTTTGAACAATTGTGGCGCAATTAAGAAATATTTTCATATTGCTTATAATATGCCTCCTTTCCCAAATATATGGTTTGTAACCATCACAACCCTGATTCCTAAAGCCGAAATTCGGACACTTGACCACAACAGCCGGTGTCAAATTTGTCCGATGATAAATTTAGAGTAGAGAGCTGTATCTCTCATTTCAAGGATAATTTTGAACAATTGTGGCGCATTTAAGAAATATTTTCATATTACTTATAATATGCCCTCCTGTTACGAATAAATTGTTTATAACCGCCAACACTCTCGTGTTCTACAGCCCAGACTAGGACACAAGGTCATCACATCCAGTGTTGAACTCGTCCGATGACAAATTTAGAGTAGATAGTCGAATTATAATGATATTTTTGAAAAAATGGAGCATTTAAAAATATCTTCAAACTTTGACAAATTTATAATACGACATCAATGAAATGAAATTAATATATGATTAAATTGGTCGTTAACTGAAAAGCAATGGAGTTGTCTTTTTAATTGACAACAGATGCTTCCAATTAAAATTAAAACTATCAAAGAGTTTCTAAATTTTATCAGCTTTCAGACATATTCGATAACATCTTTGAAGAAACGATCTCAAATATTTTTCTTTCATTATCGAATAAAATTTTAAGAAATCCACTTTTTTAGTTCTCTAAACAAAGGCAGCCTTTTATTGAATAATGAACAATTTTTTTCATAAGAACATGGATTCATTTAATTGTTTGGTTCCTTAATTATTTTACTTCTTTGTTTCCTCAAACAATCTCCATCTCAAAGTTTAAATTAAAGATTGGTCCTAGAAACGTCTCGAGATCGAAGAAAAAATATAAAGTTTATTTCCTCTAAAGCTTCGAAACTTTCTGGAGTGATTTCTCGAAACTTCAACTAACTAATTCTGGTCTTATCTAGCAATTTAAAACTCTCTGGAAATAGGGGAAAGAAAAATCGTCTCTAAAACTTTAAAAGCGCACTAGTTATGAAGACATACGAGAAGTATCCACTTAGTTAAAGATCGAATTCTGCATAGGAGAGTTTTATAAAAACTTTAATAGTTTTATTCAAATGAAATTGGTTAGCATTTTGATATTTTTATTGGATGTGGAAAGATAAAGACAGGATTAGATCTTTTGAAACCTTAGGAAGGTCAATAATGTGAAATGACTTTTAAAATAATCATTTTCAAAGTTGATGGTTTCTAAAAATTCTCAACCATAATCACTGAAAGAATTATTTGCGCGCACTTCGGAACATAACGAATTTCGGTATGCTCTATTACTTCTTAAAATTTTGTCTATCGGTGTCGTATTAATCACCGACTAGACTCCAATCCTTTTTGTTTCGAATGCCTGAAAAAGATAAGAAGGAAAGACGCAGTAATAAACAAAATTAAATATTTTAAGCAACGACCATTTTTTTTCTCACTTGGGAAACTTGCATCTAAAGCTTTAAGAAATAATTCATGATTTGAAAAATAAACTGGAAAAAGGAATTTATGATCTAATTATTTTTACTTATTTATTTTTAGAACATTTTTGTTTTAATTCAAGCGATGAGAAAAAGTAAACTTATGAAAATAATAGTGATAAAATTAGTTGTTGGAAAAACGATCAGCTCTTCTGTAGGTTTTCCAAAAGGGCTGGAAAAATAGCAGGTTGAATTCCAATGAGTCAACTCGTTATTAAGAAAATTTTCCCAAACATTTATTTATTACACAATTCTACTTAATTCGCCTTGTTTCATGATTATAAAGATGGGATTTTGTAATCAATTTTTCACTTCCTTTCGCGGGCGTTCTAGAGTTTACAAATTTTGTATACTTGTGAGTTCTCGATGGCACTATTCTATTTTAAGATTTTCATAACTTAATTACCTGTTAATAAATTAATTTAATTAAATTTTGATTCCATTAGAGGGGCGTTACCTGGTAGTGAATTTGAGGGAAAAATTGATTTCAAGATTCCATAGTATTTATAATAATGAATTGTTTTTAGAAAATTTGTTTTTAACAATCAGTTTGTTTATTCACCGAAACACCCGCCACTAATTTGTATACAGCAGGTTAGAAAACAATTGAGATTAGCGTTCTTTCCTTATCACGGATCGAGCTTCAGTAATAAAAGTGTGTTTTAAAAATCGTTTTTAGTAAATTTATTTTTTAACAATCAGTTCGATTCGTTTTTTTTAAATTATCGAACCTCCCGCCACTAATTTGTAAACAGCAGGTTAGAAAACAATTGAAATTAGCATTCTTTCTTTATCACGGATCAAGCTTCAGTAATAAAAGTATTTTTTGAAAAATCGATTTCAGTAAATTTATTTTGTAACAATCAGTTCGATTCTTTTTTTAATTATCGAAACGCCAGCCACTAATTTGTAAACAGCATGTTCGAAACCAATGAAATCAGCATACTTTATTTACCGTGGATCAAATAATGTAAACAAGACAGTTATTGACACCTAAATCTTTAATTTAAAGAAACAACCCTTTTTGTCAATGTTAGTTTTGCCTAACCTAAATTTAGATAGAAAGTTAAAAGTAAACAAAATAGGAATTAACGGATGTCGATAAATTGTAGTGTTAACTACTCATCCATAGGCTGTCAATAACCGATTTTATACTATTTATTCTCTATATATTGCAAAATATATCCCAGGGATAATTTAAATTACGGAACTCTTTATTCTTATAAGTAGAGCAATTCAGATAAAGTTACACAGAATCACAACCTGATTGAACTATTTTTACTATTTTTCCACCAATTAATTGCGGAAAATTATTGCTTTTAGAGTGTCGATAACAGTCTTGGTTTACCTCTGCTGGCTCAAACTTATGGACGTAGACTTACGTCTCTCCATAGTGGTCTAATGGTGTGTCGGGAAAGGAAAAATTACGACGCTTTTCGTGGTATTTTTAAACTCTTATAGCTCGGCAACCAAATAACATAGAGAGTTGGTTTTAGTTTCATTTAATAGAAAAAGGTTGACATTGAAGGTTGCAAAATAATTTTAGAATTTGTAATTACTGTTTAGTCACAGTCGAGCTGCAAATTTGGTGAAAATAAATCACAAAACTTTTGATGATATCGCAGCGACCGACGCGCGTACGCAGACTAAGACAATTCATTCATCGATCTGAGGCTTACGCGAAATATTACTCAAGAATTGGTGATTTACGTCGAATTTTGTGCTAAAGTTAAACGCTTACAGCTCCACAACCAAATAACATAGAGAGTTGGTTTTAGTTTCATTTAACAGAGAAAGGTAGACATTAAAGATTTCAAAAATAATTTTAGAATTCGTAATTAAGGTTTAGTCACAGTCGAACAGCAAAGCTGGTGAGAATCACGAAGAATTTTGATGACGTCACAGGGACAGATGCGCGCGCACACATCGGTTGTGAGAGGTACATTAACTGGATTTTAACAGATTAATAATTAATTCATTTCAGATTAATTCATTTCAGATTAATCCATTCATTCAGATTAATTCATTTAACAGAGAGAGGTCATAGAGCATAGGTCAAAGTCACATAGAGCTACTTTAGTCACAGTTGAGTAATAGATTAATTAACTGTCTTCAATTAATTATTATTAACAATTGTTGATTTAATTGAGCTGTCCTTTCCATCGATTTAATTGAGTTGAGTTGGTTTTAGTTTCATTTAACAGAGAAAGGTCATAGAGCATAGGTCAAAGTCACACATCATCACTTTAGTCACAGTTGAGTAAGGTAAGTAAATCTACGTCCCCATCAAAGTTCGCAGAGACAGCCTCCCGTCGATTTTTTTAAAGTTATAAACAACGTCATAAACAAGGTCTCTTACCTTTCATTATACAAATAATAAATGGCAGTTTCCCATCATGAGCGCAACTTATGTCTTCTACTAAATCGGTCGCATATAAACGAGAAATGTCGACGCAAAAGTTATCGTACGGCCAACAATAGAAATCAAAACGAATAGATTTCGCATCTCGTTCACAATAGTCATGAAATGGAACGCATACAAACCGAATCGGAGTTTTTTCATTCATTATCGTCTTTTTAACCTCGTCCCCCTATCTCTTTACAAGGAGGGACACAAAGGAACCGAGGAAGAAGGAAGCATTCCACCCTGATTAATGTTGTGACCTGGCTCCATTCCAGAGATGGCTTCATTTTAATGGATGAAATATGTACGCTCGACTTTTCCAGATTTTGGAATAAGAATGATGTAACTTTTCATATTTTGAGGTTCATAAACTCGGGCTTTACTTTAACTGAGATGCGTCTGTGTTGTATTTCGGTGCTCAAATTTATGAAATGTTTTTATTATTTTGATTATTTAATGTTATGATCTTTTTATTAAAATGTAAGTTGATTTGCCCTTATTTCAGAAGATCCATCATAGCAAAAAACAACAGGGAACATTAGGAAAAGTAAAAGAAATTCATTCTTAAAATTTTCATTTCTTAAAAAAATATCTGGGGACAGTAGAACATTTTTAAGTCTGCATTTTTACAAACCACTTTTTACTTTATCTTATACGAAGTTTACTAAGAAAAGGAATATTTCATCGCCAAAATATTGGAACTTGAGATTTTGATGAATCTTCGTATTTTAAACCTCCTCAAAATACATTTTTGGAATAACTCGTATGTCTTTGTGTCCGTGCACATGGTAACTCAAAAGCAGACGAAAATCTAGTAAGTGGTCTTTATACAAAAATTGAGCATTTGTATCAAAATTTGGACGGAAAGATCCGCGGAAAGTCTGTCTGTCTATCCATCCATGAGCTTGTGTGCACAATAACTCAACAACGCAAAGAACTTTAAAGATAAAATTAGACATATGCTTGTGTCACTAGAATTGTAGATCTGTGGCGATTATTACTAACTAGCCGGCTGTATTATCAAGCTTGCCGGTTTCTGCTCTAAGCGCATATAACACGGACAGCTTATCGTGGTCTGTTTCCGTGGCATTTGAATCTGCCGTATAAAGCGTATATCACACGGAGAGCTATCGTACTCTGTTTTCGTCAGCATGAGCGCAATGCCACTCGCCAAAAGTTTGTAGCACGTGACCGGCTAGACAAGGTGACGGAAATCGTGGACTGTATTCAACCGGCTTGAAAATGCAAACGATGGTAACGGAAAATCGTCAGCAACGAAAATTCAAACCAATCGGGTGTGACTTTTACGGTGACTTAGTTTGCTTTTCAAGATACCGAAATTCTCTCTGACCGGTTGTCTCGACGCGTCACGTGCTACAAACTTTTTTGGCGAGTGGCATTACCCTCGTGCCCACGGAAACAGACCACGATAAGCTGTCCGTGTGATATTCGCTTTAAGCAGCGCTACAACTGATTTGCAAATAACAACTTCTTCTTTTTCTAGAGTTTTCTAAAAATTTTGTCATTTGTTGAGATTTTGAATGTTCGTTGATGTTTGTTAGTCTCTAGTGACTTAACACATTACAACATCGGCTACAGATCTGTGACAAATTTCGGTCCAAATCCACCAACGAGCTGACTATCAGTCTGTCTACTCTTGTATATGTTACGGCTATAACTCAGAAACGAAACGCGCTGGATAAATGAAATTTGGCATACAGTCTTAACCCCAATCTCTTTATGAAACTTTTCTTCCATGTGCAGAAGGAGAAGTCTTTAAAGTGCTTGCATGTTTCTTTTCACTATACAATTGGATATTTCTGTACTTTGAAGTGGGGGTTATTTCAGGTTTAATTTTTTTCAGGGGTTTCATTTTTCGTTTTATTTAAAGAAAGGTACAGATTTTTAAAATTTTCTCAGCCTTGAGATACTATTTGAAGTTTCAAAATCAAAACTGTTGGTTTTACCATTATGTCCGATGTTCTATAGATTTAACACAAAAACATAAAAATCTTCAGCAAATCCGCAGTAGTTTCTAGAATGCCCAGTAATTAAACAGGTATTAATAATACATTCGATGATTAGTCATTGAATTTCTTTTAAAGAAGTCGAGAGCAGCGGTTACCTTGAGGCACAGCCTCTATTTCGGGGTCAGAGTTTCGCCAATTATGGACATGATTCCATCGCTTGATTAATTTGATTTGATATATTTACGATCCAATTGGAGTTTATACGACGGCTACTTTGAAGCGAATCTCGGAAAAACCGTAGTCAATCCCTGATAAATCAACACAACTTTCAATCTTCCACACCATACGAAAGTGCGAATGTTTGCAGGCTGGATTTTCAGTGGTATTAAAAGAGACGAGGTCGCCTAGTGGTAAGGTCTCGACTTCGGGCTGCAGGGTGTAAGGCTCGAAACCCGATTCCACAGAAGATCCACCGTGTATGGAGCTGTTGCACGTTATATCATACGTAGTGGCCAAACGTCCTCCTGCTGGTGTGGTGCAAAAATACCCACACTGACCCTACCTACCCAAAAAGGGTGTAAGGCGGGAGGCATATTTACAAACCCTACCCTGATAGAACTGAGGCAGGAAATCGGACAATATGATTGGCTCGCTTCGCCGAGAGCCGGTGACGTCGTTCTTTCCTCTCGTGCTTGTACTTTTCATTAGTATAATTTCTTACAGTGTGGGATGTTTTATTTTTTATGATATTTTAAAAAATAATTTCAATTTTAAAAATATTACAACCCACCGAAGAATGTTTTCTGTGCTCAACTGTGGGAAAACGGAGAAGAAAAGTAGGACGACTCTTGTTCTGTTATGATTGCCGTACGCTACGTGCGAGAGCTGAAAACGACGTCACTGCTCCTCGTAGCCAGTGATATTGACTGATGTCCTGCCTCAGTTCTATCAGGGTAGGGTTTGTAAATATGCGGCCGGGAGAGGACCAGCGGGGAGAGAGCCGCTCCACCAGCATGTGGAGGACGGGATTTATTAGGTACAATAAAATGATACAGTAATTTTAAATACAAGAGAGCTGGGAGTATAAACATCGTTCCACCCACCCCAGTGGGGAGAGAATAGCTTGATTTACATGTACTCAACCACAAGTGTGGCGAATGATACTCACAAAATAAAGAATGACAAAATGAAGGCTCTTTCTTTTCATATAAAATATTAAAACATCCCTAGTGCAATAAGTTTAAAAACTGTTTGGGAAAGCAAGGAACAGTAAAAATATATAATATATATATATATATAAGTATTGAAAAAAGAAACAAGCAAATAAACACAGAAAAAGCAGTAAAAATCAGATATAAAAATAAATGAAAGATTGAAACCCAATAATATGAAAACAAAACACGCATACAAACAACGTGCCAGCTCACGTGTCGTCCTCGTCATCTGACCGAGGTTCAAAATTACGAGGTCTGTCCTAAAACAGCCCTCGTGTTGCTTCAAAACGGGACTTTAATATAACTAAAACTAAAATAAACTCCAGTGGGTTTAAACTTACAATCCGTGCCCCAAGCCTTGATTCTACCAGTAGCTACCGAAGCCCTCGCGATGGTTCTTCGTTTTCATTGTGTTTGTGGGTCTGGGGCATAGTAATAACTAGTAATTTGACCTGTCCTTACGTACATACAAATATCGAGCCACTGACAGTTCCGAAGCATGCCAGCAAATTCTAGTTCAAAATTTCTTCACAAAGTACACTGCTTCATAGGAAAAAAAATGTTAAAATAACCAACACAGTTTCTCACAATTTCAAATTCCTATACGCACTTTCAAACTTTCCTAAATACAAAACCTTGATTAATTACCAAATAACATAAATTAAAATACAATCATAAGGAAAATAAAGAGAAAAAAGAAAGCTTAAAAATATATATATACAGGAAACCGCAAATTAAAACCTAAACATGCAACACACTGCATCGCAAGGGAAAGGCTAAATCAACCTATACACAATTTCTTATCATAGTTTAGTAACCAGACTGAAACATCCCCGTCCTGCAACATGGCATACGGAACAAATACAAACGACCGGTCGAGCGATAGCCAAGCTGGAAGAGAAACCAATCGGATAGGGTGTAGCCACCTCCACCGCTGCGATAGTTAGTCATAGTTTAGTAAACCTGATGTCATAGTTTAGTAAACCTAATGTTGTTGTTCAGGCTGTTTAGCAACGGATTCCAAGACTACCACTTTTGGACGATTTTACACCCGAAAGGGGTGTCAGGCAATGAGTCATATGAGCGCATTTCCGGAGTTCTTTGTTAGATCACTCTCAGTAAAATGTAAACCTTCCATTCTGCACTTTCCCCCTATTTTAACGAAAATGCGCAAAAGAGCGGAGGGTTTCCGAATCCGTTGCTAAACAATGTCTTCTTGCGTTGGTGTGACGTGGAAATCTGAAGAGTTGATCTGTGGTGCAGGATTTGTCTTTATCATCTGAACACGGTCCAAAATTTCTTCGTATACTTCCAAATTAGCTTCGCGTTACTTCAAAACAAGAAGAATATGCAATATGCGAAATCTTTTTCAAATTCAGAATTTTTCGATATCCGGAAGAAAAGTGTTTCCAAAATACTTTTATACGACTCAACATTGTGATAGTTATATTTCTTCTTCAATATTTTTGTTTTCCCGCTCTCAGAAACAGCTGTCAAAAAGTTAAAAATTGTATAATGCATTATGTGGATTATGAATAAACGTTTATTGGAAAATTATGCAGGCGAGCTGCCAAAACCCAGATATGTACGCATTAAGACTGCATTTAAATTACAATGCATTGAGTATATCAAAGTTTGGGACATAAGAAATATATTCGAGTTATTTTAGAAAGATTTTGTGAAAGAAAAGCAGTTACTGTGAAAAACAACTGTATCAAAAGTTATCAACGTACACTGACCTCTAAAGATACATTTTTTTTTATTTTCTCTACTAAAAGAATGAGAACAAAGGTAAACATTGTTTATCGTGGAAACACCTTCCTAACATAAATAAAATTTATGGAAAATATATATATCCATATCAATTTTTTTAGAGAATCGGGCAGTTATATAGAAGTCGGAAGTAGTTGTTAATATGAATCTTTTGAAATTTATTTGTGTCTTTAATTAATGTTTCTGGGTCTTAGTACAAAAATAATGTTGAGATTTCTTATCCGATTCTTTAAGATGGCGGACAATCAGATCAATAAAAAAAAGTGTTATCACAGGTTTTGACACTACTAAACGGTTTACTGACACGCGCAGTTAGGTCTAAATACGCTTAGATCCTAAATTTCAATTTCAGGGAGTTTTGTTTCAGGTTAGTCCTGGGTTATTAGCCCTTTTAAAGATGGTTTATTGTCAAAGAATAAACAGCACTTCTATGCTACAACTCGTTGTACAGCATTTTCATCTGAAAAATTTCTCTGCAACCCCGAAATTCGAAAATGAATGATAACTAAGAAGAAATTCCATTTAAATAGTTATTGAATGAAACATTTCTATTAGCATAGATTTTCTTGAACTTTTTGCTTGCAAATTTGGGAAAATTCGAAGGGAAAAGATCCTTTCTTTCCTGCCTCATAATTTTTTTATATTATCTCTCTTTGACTTAAGACTCACAGATTAAGAAGCAAGTTTATATGTCCTAAATGGATTCAAAAGACTTTTAAAAACAAATCCATGTTGCTAGTAAACACATATATACTTTCCTGAACACATTAAACAGATGCATCCTATATTATAGTTTGCAAAAAAAATTACTTAAAAGAAACTTAGAAGAACTAAAAATACAACTTATTTTACAAAAAGGATCATAATAAGTCCTTTCTCAACCGCCAAATCAATTATGACTACTTTATCCCCTGCTATCCACAAACCAGAGTTAATTTATCTCCCCCAGTATCTTAACTCCAGAATCCCCACTCGTCGATGTCCGTATTGGGCAAGCAATCACCTCTTCGTTGCTAATTTTAACACATCCTATTACACCCCCTTTTCCCGGTCGTTAATCACACGAATGGGAGGAGTGTCCGGCCATCATCCCCTGCTGCCGGACTCAAGTATTCCCCACGACGGCCGGGACTAATGAAATCGCTGACCTACATTTCAAGTTGCCGGACAGACAGATTAGCTCCCAGACGATCGGATTGTCGCTTTTTATGCCTGGTCACTTCTATCCGGACTCCTTCATTCGGAAGGGTGGAGTGGAATATTAGAGGATGAGGCGCAGAGTCCTTCTAAGAGAAGGACCATCGTCGAAGAAGGATCCGGGAGATACTCGTGCGAGTTGTTTGCGCCGTTTCGGCATTAGTAACAAATTATGGACGAATAGTTCTTGGATTTATGGATGTTTTTTCTTAGCAGGGGCAGAGAAAAAGCTAAGGACAATTTTATTAATACTATTAGATTAACATACTTTTATAACACTGTATCATACTTGCTTTATCAGAACATTTTATACTTCAATAAACTATTTGCAATGTGTATACTCACAGACGCATCACATTAGGTTAAACTGTTTCATTGGACTGTTACTTCTCGACATAACATATATTATTCTCGCAGCGTGAAACTCGTACATAAATGGGCCCAAAGTCTCAGTCACGGTTTCCGACTTTTTGTCCTGGCTTGAAGAGCCGTTTGAATAAAAAGTCCCGAACGTTGTAGTTTTCACACACAAATAAATTATGCATACGAAACATTTTTTAAAATGTTTCTGCATTTAATTCAAAAATTAGCTTCTGAAAAATTCTCTGTCTCAACATTTATTATACATAGATTATGGTCAACCTAATGTGGCAAATCAGTCTGGAAAAATAATAATAGTAAGATAAATTGTTTATGCTTTTCTCTCTTTTTCTATTTAAATTTTTTTAATAATATTTTTGATGATTAAATTTTTGTATCCAAACCTTACACACTCGAGCCCAGCTGATGTCCCGAGTTGAAGTTAATAAAATCAGATTATTTAATCACACTCCACATAGAGCGTTTTTACAAACCGTACCTTGTAAATTCCACAGTCAAAGCCAAACATTTTAACATGTTACAAATGGCGCTTTATGTGTAAATCATGTAATTATATCTCTGACTGATTTATGTCTACTGGACTGACTTCTAAGTATTCGTAGGGTTACCATATTTTTTAGCTGAAATCCGGACACGCCGGGGTAGTTGAAGGGTCTTAGAGGGGGAGTATAAAATTCTTGAAGCTATCTACCAACGACTCTTTTTCGTAACGCTAGCATAGAGTTTGAGGAAGTGAAAAAAGATTTAAGACGTCAAAATGCAAAGATAAATTTTTATTAATGTTTGGTAATTCAAAATTATGATAATGAAAAAGAGAATTAAAACAAAACTGCCAAAGATTTTGATTTTCAGTTTGAATTGGGACCTAGATCAAGAGGCTCATCTACTTTCTCATCAAAAATGGAGGCAAACAGTGTTAACAATGAATTTCCTTTCATTGGCGTAATAATACAAGCTTTTTCGAATACCTATTACGACCCAATTTCGCCGTATTCACTAACGTAAATCCGGTCATTTTGAAGATCCAGATGCCAGTCCGGACGTCAGCTTGAAATCCGGACTGTCCGGACAAAATCCGGATGTATGGTAACTCAAAGTATACAAGTATTATGTTATTGTAAATATAATTCAATTAAACTTTAAACTGAAGAAGCGTTTGCAATATTGAAATCTAGTAAAGACCTACCTGACATCTAGTAAAGACATCTAGAAAGACCCATACTTTTTTTTGGATTTCCAATAACTTTTATCAGTTACTAGTTGATAACTCGGCGTTTCTCGGGATCCAATTTTTTCATATGCTCCTAGCCGTTTCTTTTTTCCTACAAATATTGTCACAAACTTTCTCCAACAAACGCAAATCTCCGTTGAATCCTTTCTTGTTGAATTAAAATTTCCAAATCTAGCTTTAATTAGAATTAGAATGGGGATATTCTGATCTTTATAACAATTTAAAAATTATGGTTCTCCGATGAAAATATATGCAGAAAATTCGCGAAAATAGACAGAAAACGTCTGAATTTAAAACTTAAAATTAAATAAATAAAAATTTAATGCGCATTGTAAAATAATTTTTACAGGGTTAGCTACCTCTTGTGCTTAATCCTTCACTTTGCCAAATTTGGTCCCGGTAATTCAAACGGTCCCTGCGTACATAGAGTAGAAAAAACGAACATACATACTCAATATATATATATATATATAAGACTCTTCGAGAGGTGCTTAACTCTTACTTTTTTGATTACAAAAATATTCTC